>VUQH01014434.1:33274-47333 GCA_015106775.1 Etroplus canarensis
TTGGAGAAGCCAGAAATAGAAAATGCTAGACTCTTACTTCTGTTCCTGCAGACATTTTTTTTCTATCAGCTGAGCAATCCAGCAGTGATGATGGAGTTAAACATTTGTAGTATGTGGATTTTATTGGATATATACATGACCTGCCAGAAACAAAAAGGAAACTTCAGGCCCTGATCCATGTTTTAAGTACTGCTTTAAATCATTTAAATGGTTCCAGATTTAGATTGTAGTAGCTAATTTCAATGGAGTTGCATTCCAACATTCATTCATTGATGAACTGATGTCTAACTAAAAGCCATTTCTATAATTATTAATCTACTTTTCTAAAGAGAAATATTACAGTGTTTATTAAAATTAAGCTATATTTTTCAGATTGTATTAAATGTCCATAAAAATATGGTATATGAGGAATGTTAGACCATTTTTGTGATTTTTCTTCAGAAGTTGTTGTTATATGGGAGCCCAGGGTTTTAGTGTTTGGCAGACGGGCACAACCAGTCCAGTCCCACAGTCTGAGCCAGCTGCTTGCTGACTGCCCAATCTGATAGGCTTGACTGATAGCAAGTTTCCAATGCGTGCAAGCACACTCGCACACAAACGCACGCATGCACGCACACACACAAACACACACACAGATACACATGACAAATGCACTCTCTCCAGGAAAATGAACATCAGCATCATAATCCACCACCACCACCCCTCATTTTTCTCTCACACACATACACGCACGAATACCAGAGAGCAAAAAACGTCTGCAGCATCTGGCCAATCAAAGCTTTGATCTGAGGTCACATCCCAGTCATTCTGAAAAAAAAAATGTGACAGTCATCTGCCTTCACTCATGTGTTGTTTGTTCTCCAAAAACAAACCTCACAAGCAGCGTGGCCTTTTTTTTAAAAAAACAAAGAACAAAGTCAGCACACACTGTGCGCGCTGTATCAACTTCATAGTGTACACACATGGACCTCTTTTCTCCTCTGTTGGTCTGTGCCTTCTTTACATGTCACTCCTTTTTCATTTCTCTTGCTTTCAGTCGGTCCCTGTCGCTCACATTTTCTTTGTGCTGTCTGTTTCTGTCCATCTTCTCTGTTAAAGTTTGTGTGTGTACATATAAAGTGTGTGTGTGTGTGTGTGTGTGTGTGTGTGTGTGTACGTGTGTGCTCACATGCATTGGAAACTTGCTATCGGTGTGTTTGCGTGCACGACCCTACCTCTAAGTTGGGCATCTGGTGGCTATCAGAGTTAATCACCCAAGCTTCCTACGACTAGTTGTGTCACACAAACTCACTCGAACACACACACACAGTGAGACGCACAAGTTTTATTGGAACATGACAGCACATTAGACAGTGCTGGAAAGAAATACTGACAGCGTAGCGGTGGCCAGCACAGCAGATGAAGACATGGGAGGCAGCAGGAGGCTATGAGAGAAAGGGAAGAATGAAGGATAGACAGAGAGAGAAAATGAAGATGGAGAAGCAAGTAGAAAGGTTGCAGTTTGTGTGAAATGGACTATCACACATTTGGGCATTCAAAAATAGAAGTACTTGATAATAACACAGCTGTGCAGTTAAAACAGATGTGAAAGAGAGGTGTGAAGTGTCCTGACAGCAAAAGCAGTATTCATTTAGTATGTGTGGAGGCAGGTGAATGAGTCAGAAGAAAAACACATAAAAACAAACATCAGACTGCCCACAATGAAGAGATATTCTTCTTCGCATTCATGTCCGATTCAGTGAAAAATCTAGACTAAATGTATTTCATGAGTGCCCATCTTCTGATCATAGTGTGGTGCAAAAGCAGGAATAAAAGTATGTGTAAGCAGAGGTCAGAGTCAAAGTCAAATTTAGCAACCCTACAGTGATTGTATAATATCACAGGTTTGGTGATTTGAGCAAAGTCTTTTCATGGTCAGGGTCAGCTGTAATTTGCAAGGCTGAGTCAGAGCAGGGCTGCTCTGTCAGTGAGGACAGGTCGGAGCCTGGAAATGATAAATCCACTTAGGAATGTGAGACAGAGAGAGAAAGACAGGCCGTTCTCTGTACTTTTCCTGTAATACTCCTCTGCTATGAGTAATTTTTGAAATGAGCCATACCATAACTGTCATTATGAAGTAAAATACTGTGCAGTGTTGTCCAGCTGTAAAAGATTTGGGTTGCAGAGTTATCTAGTTGTCGTGGCTTTGAGTTAAACTTTTCATTATTGATTACCAACATTTTTGCCTATGCTGTGAGCACAGGCAAGCATGCTGTTCTTTCAACTGGAGGAGTTGTCAGCATCAGTAAAGACAGCTGTATTCCATCTTAACTGCTTACTGGCAAGTGGACAAGGTCAGGACACCTGGCATGCTCTTTGTTGGCCTGTCCTTACTTCTAACTCTTTGTTTCCTATGACAATGTCTCTGCCTTTTTCTTGACCTACATCCTCATTGCCCAAGTCCTTCTCTCACGCTGAGGTTCACTGAGAAGGTTCATATGATGCACAATTCTATGGCAACTGCGCAAGTTTTATCAGGTATTTTTAAACCTGACCTTCACAATACAGCACAGAGTGTCAGGAAATGGCCTGTAATAAATGTGTGCAAGTGTTTACCTTATGAGCACAGAGTGGATGCTTATATTGGTTAAATAGCATAGGTGTCACCTCTTCATCCAATGTGTGGTATGTGTGCTTTTGTGTGTTTGTTACAGGTGCAGTTTATGGATAAAATTATTGGGACACACCTCTTAATCACTATATTTAGGTGTTTCATTCAGTCCCATTGCCACAGGTGTATACAATCTAGCACCTAGCCATGCGAACATATTCTTTGATGTAAAGACTCATGCTTCTCTATTTAGCAGTGTAATGGATGAGTCTGGGTTTGGAAAAACTTTACCTGCCTGGATGCCTGCGTTGTGTCAACTCTAAAATTTGGTATAGGAGTGATAATGCTATGGGGTTGTTTTCTGAGATTGGTCTGGTCCCTTTAGTTCCAGTAAAGGGAAAAGTTAATGTTTCAGCTTACCAATGGACAATGGATGCGTCTATGCTTCCAACTTTGTGGTAAGAGCTTGGGGAAGGCCCTTTTTTGTTCCAGCATGACTGTGCCCCAATGTTCAAAGCAGGGTCTGTAAAGGCTTGGTTGGGTGAGTTTGGCATGGGGAAGAACTTGGCTAGCCCACACAGAGCCCTGACCTCCTAGCCCACACAGAGCCCTGACCTCAACCCCATTGTACAGGTTTGGGAATGAACTAGAATGGGGATTGTGAGCCAACATCAGTGTCTGACCTTATAAATGCTCTTCTGGATGAATGGACAAAAATTCATACAGACACACTCCAAAATCTTGTAGAAAGCCATTCAGGAGAGTGGAAGCTATTACAGCTTCAAAGGGAGGACCAACTCCACACTAATGCCTATAGATTTAGATAAAATGTAGATATAATGTGTAAGTGGCCACATTGTGTATTTCTTAAGCTAAATAAAGTATGTACACATCTGAGTTATTCATAGCTACTGGAAAGTTTATTCTTATTCAAAGTTTCTTTTCAATACAGCAGAGTATTTAGTTACCTTACTAGATACAGCTTTGGCACAGTATAATATCTTTGGTACTGTGGGAGAAAAATCGTCATCATTACCATTTTCTCTTTGAACACAGAATGAGGCTTCTGCTGTTCCAGAAATAAACAGGCATAAAGACACAGTCAGAAATAGTGACATCACGGGAGGGACTCCAAGTTCTTCAAAATATGGAAGAAACACTGCTTCCACCACTTACAGTTGACTGTGCCCACTGTCCCTATATACACACATGCATCTTCCCCCAGCCATGCCACTGCCTCCTGGGATGAGTGTGAGCAGCTGTGCAAGCAGTGCTGTTGTAGTAAATCACAACTTTCTCCTAATAGACCTGCCTGCTTGGGAGAAAAGGAAAAGCGTTTTATGCAATTTAGAAATGTGTTATTGGGTGTCTGTCCACAGGAAGCCTGTTAAAGATGTGTACATCTGCTTGTTTCCGCTCCTGTTTGTATTTACTGTTTTTGCTCCTATTAATGATTAACTCAATTTTTTTTTTTTTAAATCATTGCTTCCATTATCATTTTGTTCATTGTACCAATGATTATTGTTGGAGTTGTCTTATGATTCTCCTCTCTGGGTGTGCTCACTCGCATAGCTTTAATTGGATAGAGCGAGAAACACCATAGCAACAACCAGCTGATGGATTAAAGCTGTAATTGGGAAGAAAAAGTCACTGTGATTACACACACACACATGTACACACATAGACAATGTCACTTGATTAAACAGACAGTGGAAGCTGGAGGAAAACTTACTTTCTCTTTCTGTGCGACAATGTTACCATTTCTGTTCCTGCACATATAACCGCACATGCACTCAATCAGGCTGTCACTCTCCCCCTCTGCACTATAGGAACCAAACATGGAGGCTTCTCCTGTGGCTACCACTGTTTGTATCAACGAAGGGTAGCTGCAGAGTTTTCCCCATTCCCCCTCCATCATCTGTGTTAATCAGCACCGTGTGGAGCCACTCCACTTTCATTACTGCTTGATTAATCCATTAATTATAGCAAACTCTGTTAGATTGTCACTGAAAAATATGTGTGTGTGTGTGTGTGTGTGTGTGTAAATACACATGCTTCTTTTTCGTATATGTAGCTATGTTCACTTAACTAAAGGCGTGTGTGCAGAATACATTATTACATGAATGTGGGTGTAATCTATGGTGGATTAATACAAAGTGCAGGCAGGGCTATCCATGCATTACAAATCGCTACAGGCATTCAGCTTTATGTAGTTCACCTGAAAAGGTGTGTGTGATGGTGTGTTATCACTGTCTTCACCTTTGCTTTGAAGACTCCACACAAATAAGAAAACCTGCAGCACCTCGATTTGTGAGGGCTGTTTGTTGATGCTTACTTGGAAAATGATTCTGCTTTTGGTCTTCAGCCTTAGGAGAAACTGATGAGAATATCAATGCATGTTTGAGTTAAAAGCTTTCTTTGGAATCATTCATTCATTAACATAGTGCTTATTTGTGGTTTTCATTATAGACTCTTGCCACAGCTGGTATTTCTAATCCCTTTTCATATGTATTAATTTTTAATGGATGTTAATATGTTTTCCGTCATTTCTATGAAATTTTTGGTGGTAATACATTTTGGCTAAAGGTCCTCATGTTCCCCTGTGAACTTTAAATGGTCCATATTCAGCTTTTCAACTTTTCAAGGGTGCAGGCCCAGGATTCATTCTTCGTCCAATAATTGAACCAGCAGAACAATCAGTCTTTCCATTTTTAGCGGCTTATCTATGTGTGGGGAGCAGCAGCAGCAGCAGCAGCAGCAGCAGCAGCAGCAGCATCATCGTTTTCACATCCTTTTCCACAGCCATGTCCTCCCGCACTACTGGGTGGCTCGCTTTGGTGGTCTGAGTATATGTAGGCGTGGGGGTCCCCCAACCATCAGATAAAACCAGTCTTATTATGACACTTCTTTCACTTTGACACTCCCTCCTCTAAGCACAATTTATGCACCAAGAGGTAGACACTTCAGACTCCTTTTTGTGTATAGTTTAATAAATTCTGTCATTGTAACATGTGCCAACCAAAATTCCATTGACTCATATATTTATTACTCATTACTTGGTTTTTTCCAAATTCTTGATGCTTTGGTCTTAAACACTAATACATCTCAGAGGAAAAGATTGGACTTTTTTTTACCTGACTCCATTTACCTAATAGTTTAAGCACTTGCTTTCGTTTCGAATACGAGCTTATGACATATTAAGTAATCCTTTGTTACATGAAATTGTTTGTGCAAGAAGAGCTGAAAGGAATATAAAAACCCTACACACATTGCATTATTCCATCTTTTGAAATGAGAGAACTTCCTGCTTTTTCTTTCAGTCAAGTACCTTTGGCTGCTCGCCACAGAGGATTGATCCACATTGGTAATTTGGCAGAGGTTTTACACCAGCTGCCCTTCCTGACGCAACCCTCCATAGTGGGAGGGTCTTGTGTCCCCACTTGGAATCAAACTAGGGACCTTTTGCTTGTAAGGCAAATGTGTCTGCCTTTTGGTAATTTTGTAAATTTCAGGGTTTGGACAGTTGGTTGGACAAAGCAGCATGGTGTCATTCTGAGCTCTGATACTATTTTCTGAGTTATTACAAACTCGTCCATGTAGGTGGGTTCAGAGACTTGCTTTTGTGCATTCAGTCAAGGTGGTAAAAAGAAAAAGTCAACAATTGAACCATTTTGCTGTCGTGTCACCTTTTCTAATGTTGAGATTATCATCAGTTGCTTGATAGTGACAGAGGAGGATATAGCATCCCCCCTGGCCAACAGAATCTAGCACCAACCTCCACAGAATTGCACCCAGACGGCATCAAATATCCAAGCTACCCTCAGTTGGCTTTTGGAAAAACAATGTAGCGGTCCCTGTTCTGATGTGATGTGGGCCCTGTGAAGGAAACATTTTCAGCTGCTGTCCACATGCAGTTCCAGTTAGGTCAGTGACACAATTTTTGCCACTGTCAAAATGTAATTTAAGTGCAGACATTTTTATTTTTAATTCAAGACTTTTAACAATAGCACTGCAGTATTGATTATAGCTATTTCTATACTTTCTCCTCCATTTTCAGAGGCTCAAAAGTAATTAGAAAATTGCCTGACAAGCAGTTTCATGGCCATTTGAAGCCTTTCCCCTTGTTATTTCATCACTTGCATTGGTAGCTGTATACATAAACTCTTAATATCATGTCCAAAGAAGTGTTGATGCAAGTTAAGAAAGCTGCTATTAAGCTGAATAACAAAATAAACTGATCAGAGAGATAGTGAAAGCGTAAGGAGTGGCCAAAACAACAATCTGGAACATTCTTAAAAAAAGGAATGCACTGGCTAGCTCAGTAACACCAAAAGTCCCAGATGACCACAAAAGACAACTAAAGTGATGACTGAAGGATTCTTTGCTTGGTTAAGAAACATTCCTACACTGTATCTAGCCAAGTCAAGAACACTCTCAAGGAGGCAGGTGTAGAAGGAAGGGAACAGCTAATCTGAAGCTTACCGTATCATCTGTCAAACATAGAAACATAGTGAAGGCAATGTTATGGCATGGGCATGGCTGCCAGTGTAACCGGGTCACTGGTGTTTACCGATTATGTGACTGTGGAGAAGCAGCAGGATGAATTCTAAAGTGTAGAGGACTATACTTTCTGCTCAGATTAAGCCAAATGCTGCAACACTAATGCTGCTTTACAGTAAAAATGGATAATGATGCAAAGCATGCTGCAAAAACAACCAAAAACTTTCTTAAGGCAAAAGATGGAATATTCTTTAATGGAAAAGTCAGTCAACCCAATAGAGCAGCTTTACAGTTACTTAAGAAGTGAAGTGAAGTGAAGGCAAAGAAACCCACAAACAAACAGCAACTGAAGGTTGTTGCCATATACAGCTGGCAGAGCATCTCAAGGGAGGAAACACAGCGTTTGGTGATGCCAGTGGGTTCTGACCTTCAGTCAGTCATTGACTGCCAATGAATTTCATCCAAGTATTAAAAATAATACTTCTATTTTAAATTATGTTACTTTGTCCCATTACTTTTGAGCCTCTGAAAATAACTGTGTATAAAAATGGCTTAGAATGCATTTTTTTAGTCAAACCTCTTGAATTGTCCAAAAACTTATGGACCTAACTGTACAACCCAGAACTCATCACACAAGATGAAGGTTGAGATGTAGATCACATGGCAGGTTTACCATTACTCTCAGCTCTCTTTGACTCCAAGTTGCTTGGATACAATCACTTTTAGTAGCAAGTAAAGATTGCAGGACACCAATTTCCAGGCAAACAATGCCCTCAGCCATGGATATAGCAATTCTAACCATACAAACCGCTCCATAAACTACTCAGGAGTATCTCTAAAACAAGGAGTGCCTAATTTGGACTAAATATTTGACTGTGTATTGTCTGGGTGTGTATTTGTACAGATCAGCCAATAGATTATATTAAAATGTGTGTAAAGGAATGCTAATAAATTCACACACTGGATAGTCTGTCACAGCTGCACATTGTCATTGTTGCTACTTCTTTCTTTCAGCCTGTCTTTTTCATTTCTTTCCCTTTCTGTCTTTTGCTTTACTCTCTTTCTTTTCATCTTTCATTTTCACCACCCTGCTTTCTCACACTTCCCCCCTCCCTCTCCCTCTCTCTCCTTTCACCTATCACTCTTTCTCTCTAGCGGTGGATTATTTTTGGGCTGCCTGGTTAATTTCAGTAGGAAGTCACGCTCAGTGCCAAGGAAAGTGGAACGCATATAAAGAAGCCAAAAGACAAACAGAGACATCAAAAACTTCTCGTCTTTTTTCAGCATCTCAGCAAGACACTGCATTAAAGCTTTGTCTCCAATATCTGTGTGTGTTCATGTGTGTTTCCAAAGTTTTTTTTTGTTGTTGTAGTTAAATGATGTGATTAAATCATGTTCTCTTCATTTTTTTTTACCTTAAAATGTCTGTTGATCGCATATAATCACTTTATTATTAGTTTCTAAATATAATTTTTAACCTTGCATGTAGGCGGTAGAGTGTTATCAAGGTACCTAGTGTGGTGATCCTGTACAACCTGACAGCTTCAATCCCAGAATTAAATAATCTGTTTATCAGCTGCTGTGTGATAAGTCCCCTTCAGCAAGACACTGAAACACAGTAAATCACTGCAATTTACTTTAGTCAGGAGCATCAATTAAAAGCCTCAAATTAACTCCAACAGTTTTAAAGCCTCCCCAGAATTTTTTTTTTCTTTTGTGTAGCACTACCAAGCTTTGGGATGTAAGAAATGTGTGCGTTTAATAATTCAAGTAGCAACGGCTCTGATGCTAATGAATGTTGGTGATCCAGTCAGCAGTTAGAGAGGTCTAAGAGCCTGAATGGAGACACCAGATTACACCGTATTACACGCAAAGAGGATGATGGCAGTTATTAATTTGATAACAGCTAATGAAATGATGGCATGTGTGATGCTTGAGAACATGAACCCATTCTGTGTGTGCGTATGTGTGTGTGTCCTTCATATGCACATCCACATGTTGTGTGTGTTTTTTCCCCTGCTGTTTAATGCTAGCTCTGCTTATGGTTGTGTCTCAGCGTGAGTAAGATTTACACCATGCGCTGCACTGACCTAGCTTATTACTGACTCTGTAAATGTGCATGTTTGACTATGTGTGTGTGAGTGACAGCCACAGGTTACACTTTAGATGGTCTCCGTATGTAGGTGGCACATGATCGGCTTAGGGGACAATACGCTACAGGACACACACACACAGACACACACACAGGTGTTAATATCCTCTTGGGCAGGTCTGACTCATACAGTCTGCTCTCTCTTTCTCTTTAACTTGGTGACTCACAGAGAGGTAGATTGCCCTCAGGTGTCATGGAGTAAGATGAATAATTCACCCAAAGGACCCCTTCACCCACTTTCCTTATCTCTCTTTTTTTCTGTTCTTCTCTCTTTCCTTGCCCTTTCTTTCACCTCCTCTCTTTCACCCAGACTAGTTCTCTTTTATTTTTCTTCCTCCTTTCTCCTCGTCTTGTAATTAGTCTCTGTGTGCGAGGCAAGTGGCTGCATATGTTGCAGTGAAGAGACAGAGAAAGAGAAAAAGCTTTATAGAACAAAGAACCTACAGAGAGAATGGAAACACCAGTAAAACTCATTGGTCAGAAGGAGCACGGTTTGATAGAAAAGAAAGAAACAAAATAAAAGTGAAAATAATGAAGAGTGACAGGTGAGAGTTAGACAGATGGAAACAGGCAGGGGAGGCTTACAGTAGGCATCTGGTCACCAAGAGGAAACAAATGCAAGAAATCCAATTCCCCCTTTTCCTCAATATCAAGATACCAAGTCAGTAAGTGGCATTTGGATGGTTGCCAAAGTACAAATTTAAAGTCATATCTAGGCAGCCATGCAGCTGAATCCCTAAGTCACACTTGTTGCTTGTTTGAAAAACAAAACAACTTTTCTTGTCTTTTGTGCATAGGACATAACAGGACATAGCAGCCCCACTCATTTAAATTTGACTGTTGTTGGGTTACAGAGGGCCATTCAGCTAAGAAATTATTATTAGCTCAATGTTATATCAGTTTCTTCTGTAGCTTTTCTTAGACTTCCCTGTCATCTAAACTGAAGGCAAAATAATTAAAATTAGTCTAAACAGTGTAAATATTAGTTAGATCAGGACCACTGTAGCAAAAGCGGAGTTGTTATTTCCATCTGCAGCATTGCAGATTTGGTGGTCTGTCTCTGTTTTGGGACCCACCTGCCCCTATATGGCACGAGAGTGTGACAACTGACATGAGATTACAGACACAATATTAAAAGGAGGAGCTGGAGTAGAGGTGGGCTGCGAAATTAATTGCAGAGGCACTAAAACTGTCAGCAGGCAAAAACAGCTGAAATAGCACACTTTACCTTTGCCAAATGAATGCATGGAAAGGTTAACAGCTGAGTCATATGCTAATGTTGGTAATGCTGGAGCATTATTCCATGTTTTCCACAATAACATTTAGAAGTGTGGTCTTTGTTACTTAAGCTAAGTTCACAACCGTGTTTATTACTTTAAATTTAATAGTGACACAATTATAAAATTGTATTAATCTTGAAAAGGTTCAGTGATCACAGAGGCCCATTGTGCTGTTTCACATTCGTACAGATAAAGTTACACGTGAGAACTTCTGTTTTTCTAAAGTTCCAAACCTCCCCTTGTATTAACATCAGCACACAAACTGTGAGCTAGGAGCTTCATGGCAAGGATTTTTATGGCCAAGCATCAGAATCAGAACACTTTATTAATACCCGGGGGGAAACTGCTTTGCAAGCCTTACATCACACAATGTCAAGCACCAAATGGTGCAGTATAAACTGTGCCACCACTGGACTCTGGAGCAGTTCAAATGTGTTCTGTGTAGTGGCAGATCATGCTTCTCTGCTGGACCATCTGATGGATGAGTATGAGACTTGGAAAATGCAAGGAGAGCATCACCTGCCTGACTGTATTGTGCCAACTGTAAAGTTTGGTGGAGGAGGGATAGTGCTGTGGGGTTGTTTTTCTGGGGCTAGCATGGGCTCCTTAGTTCCAGAGCAGGAATATCTTAATGCTTCAGCTTACCAAGACATTTTGGATAATTCTATGCTTCCAACTTTGTGGGAACAGTTTGGAAAAGGCCCTGTTCTGTTCCAGTATGACTATGCCCCAGTGTACAAAGCAAGGTCCATAAAGACATATTTGGATGTGTTTGGTGTGGAAGAACTTGACTGGCCTGCACAGAGCACTGACCTCAACCCTGTCGAATACCTTTGGGATGAACTAGAATGTAGATTGCAAGTCAGGCCTGCTCATCCACCATTGGTGTCTGACTTCACAAAGGCTCTTCTGGACTGATGGAAAAAAAATCCCACAGAGACACTCCAAAATCTTGTAGAAAGCCATCCCAGAAGAGTGGAAGCTGTTATAGATGTAAAAGGGAGGACTAACTCACTATTAATGCCTTTGGATTTAGAATGAGGTGTCATATAACCTCCTGTAGATTCAATGTGTACATGGCCCAAAACCTTTGTCCATACAGTGTAACTTATATTAGCAAGTCGAGTATATTGATACATCCTAAATGTTGCAATTTAAAAAACTGATTCCCCAGGAAAAATTACATCCTTTATGTAATATTTTTACCAGAGTTTTGTACTTTCACACATCACCAAATTCATTTTCCTGCTTTTTAATAGGTCAGCATGTGTATTAGGGATCTGTGTTCCCATTTTGTGTTCTTAATGCATCAATAAAATGTCAAAAATGAAAAGAAAACCAAGATAAAAATATCTGTTTGGACGACTTAAGATGCTATTTCAGTCTGTTTCACCTTAGCTTTGAAGGTACTTGAAAAGCCTGCACTGTCATTTTCTCCTCCCTATTCACTCAAGGATCATCTAAAAACGAAAGCCTTTTTCTCTCACTATCAAACCTCGGATACTCAAAGATAAGCACTTTACTGCAAATCGACAGGAGTACAATGCATTGTTAAATGAAAATGATGGTTTAACTGAAGTCAAAAAGACAGAAAAAAAAAGGTTGGGGACAGGCAAAGTGCAGACACAGAGATAGCAGAGAAAAACGTGAGTGTTTGTTTACTGTCAGCATCCTTCCATTTGCCTTCTTAGTTTCTCCTTACTCAGTCAGAAAGTTCACCAAGTTCACTTCCTGCCTGGCGAGGTCACATCCTCCCTGCTATGACATGATTGGGTGAATAGGTATCATCCTCTTCTACTGCCTCGCACTTTCTCTCTCACACACACTCTCCCTCTCTCTCCTCATCCTTTTTCCTTTCCAAAAATACCTTTAAAACCAATTAGTGGAATTAATTTCACTTATAGCAAGTTAATTATTTTGTGATGGATTGTAAGAGGGAGGTGGCAGGAAGAAAGGGAGGAGAAGAGGACAATGAAAAGAGCAAAGGAACCTGTGAGGAGTCCTCAGGGGGAGAGCTAAACTTAGTCTCTCTTTTCAGTCTTTCTCGCTCTCTGTCACTCTCCCTGTCTGTCTGTCTTTTTTTCCAACCATCTTTCATCCACTTTTTTTTCTGCTTTTTGTCTTTTTTTTCTTGCTTTATCACTCTGCATTTATTTGTTGTGAGTCACACTAAAAAATTTGTCAATAACTAATTCTTTTTTGCTTGCATATTAGAAGTACTCTTACATGTTGTTTAACTGCGGCTGCAGGATCAAACTTAAAAAAGTATGTGACAGTGATTCAATATGACTTTAACTGTTGTACTAGCATGTATTTGAGTAAAATGTTTTTGCTTGAAATGTCTTTTTACAAAAGCTTCCACTACTGGTTATATATAGCCCAGGAAAAAAATTATATAAATATATATATATATATATATATATATATATTTATAAAATCCCCTCTTGGCCCTGCGGGCGGTCTATCCTTCAAGCTCGGGTCCTCTACCAGAGGCCTGGGAGCTTGAGGGTCCTGCGCAGTATCTTAGCTGTCCCTAGGACTGCGCTCTTCTAGACAGAGATCTCGAATGTTGTACCTGGGATCTGCTGGAGCCACTCACCTAGCTTGGGAATCACTGTGCTCCGATTACCACTGGGACCACTGTTACCTTCACCCTCCACGTCTTCTCGAGCTCTTCTCTGAGCCCTTGGTACTTCTCTAGCTTCTCGTGTTCCTTCTTCCTGTTGTTGCTGTAATTTGGTATCGCTACATCTATCACTACGGCCGTCTTCTCCCACTTGTCTACCATCACTATGTCCGGTTGGTTAGCCACCACCATTTTGTCTGTCTGTATCTGGAAGTCCCACAGAACCTTAACTCAGCCATTCTCCACCACCCTAGGGGGCGTCTCCCATTTCGACCTTGGGACTTCCAGGCTATACTCAGCACAGATGTTTCTGTATTCTATGCCGGCCACTTGGTTATGGCGTTCCATGTATGCCCTGCCTGCTATCATCTTGCACCCTGCTGTTACATGCTGGATTGTCTCAGGGTCATCTTTACACAGCTTGCACCTGGGGTCTTGTCTGGTATGATAGACCCCAGCCTCTATGGATCTTGTGCTCAGAGCTTATTCCTGTGCTGCCATGACTAGTGCCTCTGTGCTGTCTTTCAGTCCAGCTTTGTCCAGCCACTGGTAGGACTTCTGGATGTCAGCTACTTCCTCTATCTGCCAGTGGTACATACCATGCAGGGGCCTGTCCTTCCATGATGGTTCCTCCTCTTCCTCCTATTTCTTGGGTTTCTGCTGCCTGAGGTATTGAGCACGCAGTCGGTTGGGGCCATCTTCCTGATGTATTCGTGGATGTTTGTTGTCTCATCCTGGACTGTGGTACTGACGCTCACCAGTCCCTGGCCTCCTTCCTTCCGCTTAGCGTGCAGCCTCAGGGTGCTGGACTTGGGGTGAAACCCTCTATGCATGGTCAGGAGCTTCCTGGTCTTGATGTCAGTGGCTTCTGTCTCCTCCTTTGGCCAGCTTATTATCCCAGCAGGGTACCT
>VUQH01014446.1:3562-13578 GCA_015106775.1 Etroplus canarensis
GCACAACCTATTACTCAGGAATCACATGGCTCCAATTAAATGGGACTACAGGGACAGAGAATGCTGTATGTGAGACACACTTAGTTCAGGTAAATATCTTGGATGAAAAGTGAAGTACCTAATATGTTCCACTGAATGTACTGCATATAAAATAACAGGGGAGATAGTTTGAGTAATCTAAACCATATGCTTAAGTTCAGATCCAGTTTACAAAAACTGCCAAGAGGAGCACAGGATCCACACAAACATGTGGCTGGCTATCATGGATAATTTTAAGCCACATCTAAGAGCTGATAATACAGAGAAAAGGCAAAGGGTCTTTTGGTATGACTCTGATGTCTGAGCATCAAACAAGGCACAGAGGAGTTTCCTCTCCATTCAAAATCTCATCTCGAGATTTAGCAGGGTTCCATTAGTGCTCTGCACTGATGACTAAGCAACTGCCATTTATAACATTCATGAAAAAGGTCACAGGAATGAAACCCTTAGATATATGACCCGATGAAGGAGGACAATGAGAGACAGACATAAAATGAGATGCAACAAGATGTGTTCCTACTTTTATCACAATGTGGATGCAAAAAATCTAGATTACGACACACAAAGATTTTATACACACACACACACACACACACACACACACACACACACACACACAGTATGTGTGTGTGCACTTTAACTTTAAATATTATATAATCATCACTAATCTATTAACTGTAAAAAGAAATTCAGAGGAAATCTTCGTGAGGAAGAATGATTATTTTTTAAGGAAGCGATATCACCTGACTACCAACTGGGCCACATCTCTACATCCCATCTCAAAGACAAACACAACAAATCCAGGGCACCTCATGAAGACTGGACAAAAAAAAAGCTACATCACTCTGATACCTCAAAAACAGCAGGAAAAACTAGGAGAATGATCCAAAAGTATATTGTCTCGAATAGAGAGAGGAAAAAAGAAACTGAAGTGCTGTGACATGCAGTTAACAGCACTTGAATATAACTACATATAAAACAGAAGCAGGCTGTTAACATTTGATCCTCATTTTTCTCAAATGATGTTTAATTTATCATTTCTTTGTATTTCTGTTCATTATTATGAAGTCCACACAGTGCAGTGGTGTACACATTTGCCTTACAAGCGAATGGTCTCTGATTCAATTCCAAGTGAGGACACAAGCCCCTCTTACCATGGAGAGTTGCCTCAGGAAGGGCATCTGGCATAAAACCTCTGCCAAATTACAGATGCAGATTATTCTGCTGCAGCAACCCCTTGGGGAAAATACAAGGGAGCAGCTGAAGGTACACAACTGTGAAGTCCACACACTGATAAAGCTAAACATCATGAGCATCCCTGCCTGAGATCATATTGGTCCTTCACATGCTCCCCCAGGAAATTGAGTCTACAAGACCTCATAGGGTACCCATTGATATATGGCACCAACATTTTCCTCTGAGTTAGTAAATTACAGGCGATACAATTTAAAATGAGCAAACTAGCTCTGAATAAGAATAGGAAGACATGGAGGAGGAGTGAGCAGGAACTAGCACAGATCTATTAGGGGAGTGCAACTGAATGTCATTATGCAATTGTGAAATAAGTCATTCATATGATCAGGCTGGTCATTCAACTTACTTATTTATACATTACAAGAACTGCAATGAATGGCAAGGATGTGGCACAGCGTTTCCCAAACATAGGCTTAACTTGAGCAGCCCAATCAGAAACAGAAATATCCCAACCTGGGATATCTGGCAACACATTTTACATGAAGAACATTTTACAACACCCAGCTCATCACTCTAAGAGAATGAGATCTTCCACTACTAGTTTATCCCATCACTCTTATTTAAAAGTTCAAAAGCTGCTAACTAGCTAGCCACAGCTTTTCCCATCTCACGGTTTCCTGACCAGCTGGCTCACTGACCAGGTCACTGCTGTGGCAGTCCTCATATCATTCAGTTGCCTCTCCAGTGAGTGTGCTGACTCTAGCTTCTCTTTGCTGGTGATGGTGGTCTTTGTTCTTTACTGGAGGTCAGCTCTAAACTGAAGGGCCACTGCAACCAGAACCTCCATGCACTGCAATGCCAAGGTCACCAAGGATAAAAAGCAGAATAAGGCCTACAGTCACCAGCTGCAGTCCAAGACCGCAGAGTTGGGAGTCCTTCTGTGATGAGAAACTAACTAGAGAGATTTATAATTGTATTAAACTGCTCTATATTTAGCACATTATACTTGATTATTAAGGTAATTTCAAAGGAAGTAACTCAAAGGTTTTATTTGATTACGTCTCCTTTGACATTTCTGTAACCCTGTGCACATGTACAGTCTTTATTTTTTAATTTTTATTTGTTGATCGGCAATATATCTATATATGGGGCTGCATTTAGTCCCTGTAAATATGTGTAAATCTGTCTGTGTACATTAATGTTAAACAAATTGCAAAAAGCAAGTAAAACAAAGACAGGTGAAGAGATGTATAAGGTATAAGAAATAGAAAAAAACACAGAGAAAAAGAATCTTTCTGGGGTAATACAGTTAGGTAAGCTGTGACTGCAGAGCACCCACTGGTTGGTATTCGCTATCAGACTCAGGAATCCATAATCTGGCAAGCTATCAGTCAGCAGGCACATGCACACATACATACACATACCAAGCTGTCAAATACCTATCACCAACAACTTACAATGTCCAGTCAACGCCTCTGAAAGGGAGGATTGTTCATGGTTAGGAAGTGATCAAGAAGCTTTCCCAGCATTTTTTAAGATGGACTCTGACTTCTTCACATTTCAACTTATCAATGAGACAGTGTGTCCTCTTTGTGTAGCCAAGAAGAATGAAAGCAGTCCCACAACGTCTGTCTTTATGCTCAAAAATGTGATAAGTTCAACTCAAAAGTGAAAACTAACATATTCTGGCAAAAACCTTCTTAAAGCCTATTAGATGAGATTGGTATTCTGAATGTTGCATGACAAATATGGTTGCATGGTATATTATGAACTTAAAACACAAATGTTAATTCATGATTCTTTCCTTTGAGCAGCCAGACATATTGCTGGTTAATATGATTTTTATACTGTACCACAATAAGAGACTGGTAATCATTTTAAATACTACATGTTTAATCTCAGATTTCCTATTTCACTTTGTGGTTTGAAATGTTGCAGTCTGTACTGCACAGACATTTCATCTATTATAACACACAACCACATCATATGTACATCTTAGTTCTACTGACCAGCAGAGGAAACTATGTCAGTTTATCCAGCACTTGTCACTGGGGCAGTAGGTGAGTTGAGATTTCACCACAGATTAGAGAAAAAAAAATGGGGGATTGCACGTGATAAGAAACTAAAGCTGTAGTGTAGTGAAGTGCGGTGAGGTGGAGGACTGGTTAGTGCTTTTCACAGGGCACTCATCAGAAGAACATTTCAAAGGATCCCTGTAGCCTCACAAGGTCTTTTACAGCTCAGCTCTCAGAAAGGCATCAATATTCCCCTAGGGCTGTCTGGTAGCTGTCAAAACCCCAGAGTTGACTTCAGGAGAGCTCACCTCAAAAGGGTTACAACCAGCTTTGAAGAGAGTTTCTACCCTCTTGATAGAAGAATGATGTATCAACACTGTGCTCACCTACACAACATTTCCTGGAATATTATTTCTGTTAAGATGAAAATAATGTGAAAATTATTAGCACTTATACAGCTTTTTCATTTTTATTTTTTGAAACATTAGTCTTCTGTGGTTTATAAAAACAGAGACTGGCCTTGAACTTGAACGTGCTGTTGGTGACTGCTTCCTATCAGTGAGACTTTTTGAAAACATGCAAATCCACATAGACATCCTGAAGTGTTTTGCAAAATTACAGTTACCTAATGTCTGCGGTCATTCTGGAGCAGAGGTTAATGATATATTTAGAACATTTTTATGTGGCCTGTAGTGTTATTATCGCTTATAGCCAGAGTTAAAGTTATGGCACTGACCAAAACAGAAATAAAAATACACTGCACAGTGACTCAATTCACCATCACCCTAGAGACAGCAGACCAGGTGCCGCTGATGCACAGCTATTGCCACAAAACAGAAATAAAGAGGAGATAAGCAACAAAGGGGCCATGGGATCAGATCACTAGCAATGAAGTCATCGGCTTACACACACAAACACAAACATAAACACACACACACACACACACACACACACACACGCACGCACGAGCTTGGTGAGGTCTGGCCAGCCAAAAGCTGTGGGGCTATTACAAAGTGGAGAGAGAGAGCATCCAAGGAGGAGTCTAAGCTGGAATGGTATCAGCAAGGTGACCTTCCCACATGGATGTCAGAAAAAATGGGTCTCAAAGCCTTTCAAGATAGAGAGATCATGCTAAATATAAGTCACACTCTCTCATGGTGATTTTCAGACCTGCTTGGCTGATCAATAAATTAATCATCCCCTAAACCCACAAAAGACAAAGCTCCATCAGAGCAGTTAACCTATCTTGGTATACACAGCAGCCTACCAGAGACTGTTCCCCATGGGACGACAATTCACATTTCGCAATTAAAATAATTCACTGCCGATAAAAGCAATACATGAATGTAAATTGCTGTTTTATGATCCTGGGAAGGATAGAAGAGAGGGCTATCTACATAAAAGTCACATCTACTGAACATACAACAGCAGCATCAGTATCGTCTCTACCTCAAGTGTCCTTCAATCTCCCAGTGGAAATCATTGTAACTAAAATATCATCAGTTTTTCAAATTTTTTTCATATTACCTGCAAATGACACAAAGATATCAGTGGCATATTATGAAAATAACAGTACTGTGGAGTTTTCTCCACAACTCCAGCAGCGGTGCAACATTAGGGACAGATGCTTTTTAATCCAAAAAAATGGCACAATAACCTTTTACAACCAGAGGAGGTCACTGTGGAGATACCCAGGAGAATGTCTGGAGGTAGAGCGCCAGGAGTTCTTAACTACTAAAAAAAACCCAGAACTTAAAAACCTAATTTACTATGCCATCAACAAAAATAATAAGAACATGAGGAACGAGAAGGTTGAAGGCCAGACAGGTATATTCAAAACAGCATAATCAGCCCACAGGCCTGTGAGTGGGCCTTTAAACAATACAATAAAGTCTAGGTGCTGTTCAACACATGTCAGAGTGCTGTGTTTCATGGTTAAGCTCTGGACTTAGCTGATCAAAGCTGTGCCACTCAACGCCACCAGACGTTGTGGCTCAGGCATCCGTCACACTCCTAATTAACTCAATGTTTCTCTGTTGTCCCCTGTGAAGTTTTCATGAAAAGAACAACCACTTACTTGGGGCCTTCCAAACTGTGATAGATTATCCAATGTGTCAGGAAATGAAGGCCAGCCACAAAATGCTTTCTGAATCTGTGAAACCACTTCCCCTTCCCATGCAGCACTGATGTGCAGTGTGGGAGGGATATCAAACAGATGTGCGAAATAATGCAATGAGGGGTTTATTGCTAATTTTATGTTGTGTGGCTCTTATGACGTCAACAGTAGTTTTAATGTTCTTATGAATATTTTTAATCTCTGACTTAGAATTCACAAAATTCACATTGTTGCGCTTTTTAAAATTGAATAACCTGTATAGAAATCAATCAACTCCGTTTTCACAGCTAATGGAGAGTTACTGTTGTGAAGACACGTTTTTTTTTCCCAGGAAAGTAGCATGCAAACACTGTTTAGTTCACAAGGTCAGCTCTGGACAGTAGTTTTGCTGGAGCATAAACTGAAGGGATGTACACAATGTAATTTGCTATTATATCTAATCAATCCTTTCTCTCAGCTCAGTGGATGACTAGCTGCCCTTGGTTGTCATGCAATCACTAAAGGTACATCCCCAAAACAGCCCCAATTTCCTCATGAATGCTGACCTGACCAGACCTGACCTGACAAGATGTTAGGCTAGATACCACGGTCAGTCTATTTTTCTTTTTGTTTTGTTTTAAATGCAAATTGGATGATCAAGAACCAATGTATGCAGCAGCAAAGTTGATTCCATAATATCCCTGAAAATATTTTACTGATTTCATATGAGACAACAACAAGTGTGACAATGAGTGACAATAACGGCAAACATGGCTTATTGTCACCATGAAAGTATATGATCCCACAACCAATTTGTTTTTTTTGTTTTGTTTTTTTTGTTTTGTGCAGGTCAGACAAACATTCACAGAGATACTGCTAAAAATGTTCTAACATTTTAATAGGTAATGCCACCCTGTGGCAAACGTATATTTTTCCACAATGGCTAAAACTCTGTTCCAGCTCTCATAGAAGCGTATCCCTGTGCCAAAATTCAAAATCCTGCAAATACTTTTTTCCATTGCGAGGATGATTCCATCATATCTACACTTTTCAGGGATTTAATTAAGTAATTTAAAACTTAAAATATTTGAAAGCACATTAAAAAATTGCTTCAAAACTGGGATTACAGTCATTACTATGGAATCTGCAAATCCAACCAGTGGCAGTCTCTGTCTTGACGGAGGTGAAAATAATAAAACTGTATTTAATAAGCACTTCAATAAGTAAATGGAAGAAAATGCAACATGTATTAAAGGATCTTTGTGATTCTGGAGAGGTCCATGTTTATCCAGAAACTAAAAGCACATGAAGACACATACATTCAGATATCCTGCTCAAAGTAGTACTTGTATAATTTTAAGTATTATAGCTTTTATGAACTCGCAAGAATATATTTCCAAATCATTTTTCTTTGTTGCTGAGTGACTGGTCTCCACATCTGCTTGCTGTGATTTAGTACGACCAGACACAAAGGCCAGTATGCTTGTGAACTTTATGTTTCTGTTGAAAGTTGCCAATAACACATGTTCCACATGTACAGTATGAACAACAGTAAATCACAGCTTTATCTAAATTCCATCCATCGAGATGAACGCATGCCACACAGTTTCAAAAATCCGTATTAAACTGAGTATACACCTCAATCACTCAGCAAGAAGATAATTTGGCATTAAAACTCATGTTGTGCTGCAAAGTTGAGACATTTCCTGCAGCACGTTTATTAACTCTTCCTTATAGGTTTCACAATTATCTGTGAGGACAGCAGAGGAGAATCACCAGTCCCTCCCCCAATCCTCTAATGCTGGTGGTCCTCCATAAAATCCTATCTTGTCTGTCCATTTTTCCCCTTTTCATGCCTCAGAGCACCCCAAGAGGGAATATGCTTTAAATGAGTGACCCCTTTCCCCTGTCCCCAGGGCCATTTTTACCATCACAAACCCAGCCTCATCATCATGCCAGTACATTTCAAACACTCATTCCAAATTCTCAATCACCTGAGGTTAATTGAACAGATCTGACTTGAGATGCAGCTGAGCAAACTAAGCGCTTCTTAGTGTAATGTCTGCATTCTGCTTCTCACGTCACTTTTTAAAAAAATAAAGGCAACCATTACCATAATGCATCACAATTTCAGGCGTACTTCAGTCTTGGGTTTTTAAAAAAAATGCAGAAAATGGGCATTAAAAAAAACCAGGGTAGAAACTGAGCAAACAATATTTCCATAACAAGGAACGCAAAGACATACAACATTAAGGTTGAATCTTTAAAACTGCAGCTGAACTGCAAAATAATTCTGTAACAGAGACATCGGATCAAACCCTATAAACTTCTGATCCACTCATCTTTACACCAAGTAGATCAAAGCTGCAACCACTCTAAACAATGGCTTAATAGTCCACAGATGAGTGCCACATGTGAGTGGGGCCACAATGACCACTTAAAGGATTTCCCTCCTTTTTGTCAAGTCTCCTGAATACAAAGCTTCAGGTTAAAACAAGTTCTGCCACAAAAAGGTATTTCTTGCTTTGAAGCTGTCCACAGCTGCTGACAAACACACCCTCAACTTGATGGATAGAAGAAGTTTTTGGAGGGCTTAGATCAAATGTAAACCTATTATCAAGGAGTGAAGTGTAAACACACAATGCAGTTGCAGAGGCCTCCTCCTTGATACAAGGTGATCAAATACGAGGGTGAAATAAAAAACAACTCTCTGTAAACAGACTGGTGCCCACGGAGTAACTGATGGGATCCAGAATGGATCATAACTTTCCAAATCAACTTTCCATACAGTATGACTTATTTTTCCAACAGTTACAATTACTCAGAATGATGTGCAACAGAGAAATGACTTAAAAGCTGCACCAGTGCTGTTCTAAGAGAGGAACTTTCATTCCTGGAGGGTTGTCAGATGTTCAGTAATTATACAAAAGAACCTGAAGGTACAAAAGTGTGAGCTCGTCTGAAGCTCAAAGAGACAAATAAAGCTCATAATGTGAATGAATTAGTTTTTAAAAATGCAAAGAATAAAGATACCCAAAATGCTTGCAGCATATTTAGGTTGTTAACACTTGGCATATGATCAAAACTGATTTCCTCCCCATTTTCCACACACTTTCTATCAGAATTTCTTTTCTTTTTTTTTTAAATACCTGTCTGTACAGCAACACAGTAATCTTGATGCAGTCTTGTGCCAAACATATTTGCTTTGCCAAGTGGAGCTCAACAAGCCCTTCTTGTATAATTAGTGACACACTTTATCGTTAAATAATGGGAAGTTATTGTACCCGATAGGTGGAGGGGACAGAAAAGAGAGAAAGAAGTGAGGAAAAGAAAGGAAAAGGTAAAAAAAAAATATAAAGAAGACCAAGCACAAACAAAGTCAACAAGACAAACAGTCAAGAACATATACAAAAGAGACAATTGTAATAAATGTGTACAATGCTAACCAATGATCTATGTTAGTGTAAGTGGGTCAGTGCGAGAGCTGCCGTGCGTGTCTGTCACAGAATGTAGTTAATAATAATGGTAAGGGTGGGAGACGGCAACCACACCAACCAAACCCAAGCGGACAGCAGGAGGTGACTCAGACCACCCGAGCATACCACAGCCCCCACAAAACAGCAGAGACCCAGGGCTGCATGTCCCCAGGTCAGCCACATGCCCCACTCCAAGGAAGGAATAAAGAGGGGCCCGGAAGGAGCCCCAGCAGCGAGAGGGGAGAGAGCCAAAGCAGCGGCCAGCCAGCCCAGCCAGAGGCCAGCCACTCCAAGCCCGAGCGGCCACAGGACCCTGTGAGCCCAGGAGCCACCCCAACTGGTGGGGGTCTCTGGGTTCCCCCAGACATGAAGGCAACATTATCTCAAGGCTGCTGGGTCCCCCCACCTGGGCAGGAGCAGGAGACAGGGGCATTCAAATGGAATTGTGTTATGTTGTATGCATGTAGTGGTATATGAGGTATAATAAGGTGGATATGATATGTGTAGTATAAGGTTCAGATAAAAAAATAAAATCAGAAATCAGAATTGCATTTAAAACCATTGATACCAGAACAACAAAAAAAAAATCTACTCGAATTGAAAATCTTTGAAAACAGAGACAATGGGGGTTACAATAAATCTAACACAATATACATAATATGAAAACTGAAGAGCATCATATATGGTAAACTGTCCGAAACAGAATGAGATGGAACAGATTAAAAGCAAGCACTAAATTTATCAAATAGTACCTGGCGATCGCTTGTTAGGGCGTAAGGGCATCATATAGGACTGTCGAGGCAGCAGAGGTGAGGACGGGAGAGACATGGACACTCCTTTGGCAAGGCTTAACCTGAAAACATCATCCTGTGCATTTGGGTGACCACTGCCAGGCCCATGGGGCTGAAGGTTTCCCTCAGGCGGGAATCTTCTCTGGACACTATGGCTGTGAACATCACCTGTTGAGGAGAACCACAGCCTTGTTACAACTTTTACAAATAGCTCAAGCACTTCCTTGTGCGATGAAGCATAAGAAATTACAAAATCTAGGCAAAATCCTGATATTTATTAATCCCCGGAGAGAAATTACTTATCCCTCAGCACATAGGTAACCTATTTGTAGTTTTCCATGCTAGTGCTTTATAGATTGTTGTGTAGGGGAAAAAAAAAAAAAAAAAAAAAAAGGACGAAGGGTTT
>VUQH01014450.1:2680-26481 GCA_015106775.1 Etroplus canarensis
GTTTTACAGCTGAAAAAATGATGTAACCATATTAACCTTTTTTCCTAATATCTAAACCATCAAGTCTTTGTACCTTAATATGTTAAAGTTTACTAAAAACTGATTAAAGGTAAACATGAAAAACACTTTCAGTCTATTAAAAACTCTACAATCTACAGATATACACAGACTACAATCAAATAATAATCTCCAAACACAATACTGGGGTGAAAATAAGTTAAAACAAAAAATCAGAAAAAAGATGAGCTATTCAAGTTTTTTAACATACAAAGGACAAATACAGTGACTACAAAACACAGCTCAGCCAGTAGAAAGTGAGAAAAAAGAGAGGAAGGAAGAAACGAAGGTTCAGATTTCACCCACTTGCTGAGCAGCATGGCCAAAAACAGCCACTCTAAAGTTCCAAGTGCAAAACTCACTGAGAAAAAGAAAAGGAAGGGGAGGGGGAGACTGAAGAGAATGTATGGAAAGGTGGAAAATGAAAAGGGCTGCAACTTTTGGACAAAATACATGTAAAAGGCTTGATTTGAAAGGTGAAATGTTTCTGAAACCATGTTTGTTTAACATGTGGTAAATGAACCTAACCCTTCCCTCATAGGTGCTTTGTTGGTGATCTGGACTAAAAAGTTGCAGACCAAAACAAGGAGCTGAAAGACGCCTGTTGCTTGTCAAACTGAAGGGAGCTGTGTTTGTTGTGTTAAGTTAGTTGTAATTTTTTGTAGGTTTTTCATGAGAACAAAACATTTACCTTTACATACAATACTCTACACTACTCTATCATTATAAAATGTTGATGAGTGCAGCTTTATTGTGGAGACTACATCTACATTTTTTGCTTTGGTGTTCTTTTGGAGGTGTAAGATGTATTCATTGCAGCCCTGAAAGTCAAAAACGGATATAGTGGCTGAGAACGTAGAGGGGATTGTACACTTCACAACAGATAACAACCAGCACAATACAATCTCCATTACTGAGACACAACAACCAGCTGACATAAGTTTGACTGTAAGACTCAGAGGGTGGGGGTGGCAGATGAGAGTGTGGGAAGGTAAAAACTAATATTATTTTCAGAATGTGCCAGATACTGTACAAATCCTGAGGGGGAGGAATACATCTACTGTTTTAAATGGCAGGTTGTGGCAGGATGGATGCAATTCCACCACATTTGCTTTTTCTGGATTTTTATAAAACTTTAAGGAGTCATCAATGTATCATCATCAGTTTGCTTACTGTGGAAGAGAATGACATTACATATTTCAAATCAAAATTCATAAGGGGGCTTTAACATTCTAAAAAGATCTGCTACAAAACCAACAGAGACATTATAAGAAGCACCAGGAGGACTTTGGTAGTAACTGGCATCCTCTAAAAGCAGAAGGATTAGGGTGTTGAGGGTAAGGCAAAAAAGTCACTACAAGCACAGAGCAGGTTGACAACAAGGTTTAGAG
Organism: Etroplus canarensis; assembly: GCA_015106775.1. Lineage (NCBI taxonomy): Eukaryota > Metazoa > Chordata > Actinopteri > Cichliformes > Cichlidae > Etroplus > Etroplus canarensis. Next base: position 4,129 of record VUQH01014450.1, read on the forward strand.
GTCTACACTCAGGACCTGAACAGAACTGACACAACAGCTAACCAACCGTGGTGTGTGTGTGTGTGTGTGTGTAAGAGAAAGAGAAAGACAGACAGAGAGAGGCCAACCAACACACAAGAAAATGGCAGAAGGCATAATTACCACGCTCATGAGTGATGACTGAGGAAGGGAAGAAAGTGCAGTAAACCAAAACAAGAAAAGGAAAACAGGGGGAAGAAAGAAAGAGAGAAAGAAAGTAAGAAACAAAGAAAGAAACAGAAAAAGATTACATATAGGGAAAAGAGCTTTAAAAATCTGTTTTTTGGTCAACATGGGAAAAATGTGCTGTAAAAAATATAGCCCCAGGACCTTTTCTTTTCTTTTTTTATTTATATTAATATGACCTTTGTAAAAGCTGGTTAGAGAGTATGTTTACTGATCAGACGATAAAAAGTTAAATATGAGCTAAAACCATCATTAACCCATGATTTAGTATTATAATAGGTGCAGTACTGATTTATACAGTCTATTTTAGTAAATACTGGTTTAGAAAGGGTTTGTCCTTTTTTTGCACATATAAAGAAGGAAAAACACCAATTGAAATAGAATTTCTGGTGTTCTCCTGAATAAATACCTCCTTAGGAGCACCATTCAAGTTGAAATACCATATAATACAGTTTTTTTTCACTCCCAGTAATTCTGTCATATCTTCAAAATTAGGCAGTTAAATAATAATTTTAATGCGGTGACTACAGTAATTTTTTGGAAAAAGAGGTGGCAAGTTTTTAAGTTTTGAAAAGTCTAATCTTTACATACAGAAGATGTACAAAACAAATCATAAGCACACTGATTTGTACCTTAGAAATTCACAACTTCATAATGCACGCGAACCAGTAATACTGCATTACCACTCTATTCAAAGTCAACAAAATGTTCAAAAAGGTGATGTCAGGATAAATGGAACAAACTAAAATACAGAATGATGACTGGACAAGAGGGGGAGAAAGAACTTTTGTGTAGCAAATATAACAAACAGGATGTGACACCAAAAAATATATATTTCCTCCAACACAGCTTTACTTATGGTCCCATTCTGTGGTTATCAGTGTTTGAGGCCATTTCAGAATATGCTTATGCCTTAAAAGTAGGTTTAAATTGACCATTGTTAGGTAAATTAAATTGATCATTAATAATTTACCTGCACCTAGAGAAGAAAAGCATTTTAATATTAACATTCTCTATGTTTTCAATAAATATACATTAAGGCCACCAATTTCACCAATGAAGATAAAGCTATTTACCTGATCCTTCCTCTGTTACCATTCCCAGTCCTTCTGCCTTGTTCTGCCTCTCAAAAGCATTTAGATCCAGAACACTAAAACATAAAAGAAAAATACAGTATGAATCACTGCAACCACCATTGTCTTTGCAAAGGATCTTTGGTTTCTTTTGCAGTCATAATTTTTCTTTCCCCTGTGTGCTCTCATCCATCTTCTTGTTTGTCTGTGTTACTCTTTGTTCTGCAGCGCGGTTTCTGTTCATTATGTCTGCTAAGGAGGTTGTTTCCTCTGGCATTGGTTTGTCTGTGTGCAATACATCTCAAAAAATTATTAATATATGTTAATGGAATTTTTTGATTGGTGTGTCATGATTCTGCTTTGGAGGCACCATCTGGACTCAAGACCTGAAAAACTGGATTTGTGGAAGGAATCTCTGGACAATGTGGAATTTGAGCTCACACTCCCTCACCTAGAGAACAGGTTCTGATATACATAGTGTAGATAGTGTAGTGGTAACACCAGCTGCCTTTCACATGGGAGACTCCTCACATTACCCGCCTACCTCAGACATGAGCAATACAAACAATATGAGAGTCACTCAGTGTTCCAACATCTGCATAGTTATCAAGGTACAGTACAACACTAATGCTATGGCAAGGGGGAGCCAGGGCGACAGGTCAGGGGAGATTTCACTATCCCCACACTCTGAGATTGGCTGACCTGAAAGAACAAGATCTACACCAGTCATCGGATACTTTGCTGGGATAATAAACTGACCTGAAGCTACTAACTGATGTACAATGCATGGAGGGTTTCACCCACCCAATGGCTTCTAAGCAGAAGGAACGTGGCCAAGGACTATCCAAATTGGGAGAGTAGCTCCAACATATGAGATCTCTGTCCAGAAGAGCCTAGGAACATACTGCACAGATATCTACTCCTAGTTCAGAAGTTTACATGTGGACTGTGGATAATTGTTTGAACAGATCTGTTTGAGTGTGGCCTTAAAATACAATCTCTCATTATTGCTGCCTTTAGCAAATAGACTGAGCTGTCAGAATTATCTGACAGAGAGTGAGGAAAAAATGTTTGTCTTTTTACACAGTGTATATAGGAAATAGGAATACCTGCATGACTGCATGAGGCCAGCCAGACTCTGAAAGAAGCCCACGTCCTTCTTGTCCTTCAGATAATCCAACATTTTCTGTTAACGATGAAACACAAGAACACAATAAGGTTTTGATTCAAACACCAGTTCCAAAAAGCTTGGGGCACAATACCACAATTCCTTTCTCAGCTCTCATCATATGCTTTCTCAAGATCCACAAAGACACAGTGCAACTCCTTCTGACCTTCTCTGTACTTCTCCATCAACACTCTCAAAGCAAACATTGTATCTGTTACTCATGAAATCATGGGGCAGACAAGACTACTTTTACAATATGAACTGAACATGTGCAAATCTTAAATATCTCACACTACCCTAAATGTACTGAAAAAATACAACACAAATGCAGTAGCTCTTCTCACCTCCACATAAACACTGGCATGTTTGTTGAAACTGCAAGGTTATGAAGCAGAGGAAAGAAATCTCAGACTTTCTAAAGCATAAATATGTATGTTAGACGTCATTTCTGATAACGGAGCACCTTAATGGTTACATGGAACTTCAATAAGACTTTGAAATAAGTTAGGCAACTCCTTCTGCTTTTTCTAAAGACACAATAAATTTCTCTGTTAAATCTCATCAAACTAATCCTGAACTGTCAAGCAGGTGACAACCAATGAGATGGCCCAAACTTCAGAAGTGAAGATCAGAAGAGCACATACAGTTCAATGCCATAAGGAAAAAGAAGGAAGCTGCCCTCACTTATTATTCAAATTTGTGAAGCAGCCAACAAGAAAAACAGTGCTTAAAGGGAGTGCAAAGAGAGCAAAAATGGCTTGTTTCAGACAGAGGAGGAACTGAGGGACTGCGCTAAGGCCCAGTATAAGATATTTAAGGATCACTTTAAACTGTGAATCCTGCAAAGCTGCAAAGAGCCCAGGAATAAAAAAAAAAAAAAATGGAGCAGGTACAGAAATTTATGTTTATCCCATTTTACAGTCTTTGGTGATTCCCAGACCTCTCCAAAACTATTAAAAGGGCAATATTCCTGCATACTACATTCAATAAAATGCATTCTTTTCTATGTTAATAATGACTGAATTTTAGCAATTTTGCTAAACTGAGACCTCTCTAAAATTGTATTTTGGTGGTTTACTTATTTGTTGCCTAAAAATATGAATAGCTTATGTTTGCATTAGTGGCTGTGCTGTAAACAGAATACTGAGTAGAGCTTGAACTAAAGGATGAAGCAGACGTTTATGAAGATGTCCAACAAAATCCACTCACACATAATTGAATTAAAAGTAAAATTTAATTATGAGTCCATTGGAATTTGGTTTTGTGTGCTTTGGACTTGAAACATGTGGATAAATCTAACTGAGGGAGTTTTCTGTTGATTTCTGGACCAGTGGTGTTGCTTTGGTGTTCTTTGCTGGCAAATCTGTCAGCACTGAGTTCATTTTTTTGTTCAGGAAACCCTCCAGCTGGCCCTGTGTGTGGAATTACACCCGAGGATCCAAGCAAGGCAGGCTCACAGAAAAGAAAACAGAAGTCAGACAATGAATTACTGTACTTTCCCGAGGAATGGATGAGGAAGCTGTGTCAAAAATCACACCCTCCCCTACATGCTCTTGCAGTTCACACTGCATACTTGTTTATACCTAGAAACTTATGAAATCATGGGGCAGACAAGACTACTTTTATAATATGAACTGAACATGTGCAAATCTTAAATATCTCATACTACCCTAAATGTACTGAAAAACACAACACAAATGCAGTAGCTCTTCACACCTCCACATAAACACTGGCATGTTTGCTGCAACTGCAAGGTTACGAAGTGGAGGAAAAAAATCTCAGACTTTCTAAAAATGCTGTTCTTTTTCTGGCTCTAATGCACTAACTTCGGCAGCAGTGTGACTTTGCAGTGCAAACAGAGCACATCCTCAGACTGACCCTTGTGAACCCACCAGGCTGCTCGCACAGCATGCCTACAGCCTGCAGGTCTTAATTTTGCCTCAGTCTCACACATAACTGTCAGTGACCCAGGCTCAAAGGAAAAAGATATGCTCTTGCAGGATGAAGGGGCCAATGCTCATGCAGGTCCTTGTATTGCTGTTGAAGTAACGTTTGAATTCTTGTGATATTATAGGTATCCAAAGCTTTAGTGTCTCTATAGTGTAGTGGTTTACACAATTTCCTCACATGTGAAAGATCCCTGGCTTGAGGCCAGGTGGAGACACAAGTTCATTCCACAATGTTGTATCAGGAAGGGCATCTGGCGTAAAATCTGTACCAATGCCTTGGGGAAATATAAGTGAGCAGCCAAAGGTATTTTAGGCATCCAAAGCTTTGTTTTTAGGGTCAAGAAGACCCAATATTTTAATATACACATTTCCGTCCATCTGTCCATCCAGCCATCCATCCATCCATCAATCTGGGAGTCTGATGTACAAGTCTGGGTTTGGCTAAGGCCGGAAGAACATGACAGCACTGCGCCAGCGGTAAAGTTTAGTGGAAGAGAGATAATGCTGTGGAGTTGTTTTTTTCTGGGGTTGGCCTGGACTTGTGGATATTTGCATAATTGTCCATCAGTTTCTGACGGCTTTCTCAAAGTTTTGATTCCTCTAACATGCAAATTCCTTCATTTGCAAGATGCTCGAGTTTCCACAGCTCAACTGGTTTGAGGTTCTTTTTTTGTTCTGTGCCAAACATGTCGACTGTTACTGTGGCCAAATAACATTATGACACATTTTTTTTCTACAGAGCACATTATTTCAGAAGGTCTGGTCTTTTCTTTTCCTGTGTGACTGCTGGTAAACTGTAGTTCTACTTAAATGGCATTTTGTGACAGCAATAGCATTTTCCTGACATTCCTCTTACATGCAGGTCAATTGAGTGCAGTCTCTTATTGATTGTAGTTGTACGCACATTGACACCAGCAGCTGCCAGAATTACCTACAGATACTGTGATAAACCTCAGGAGCTCTTCAAGACCTTTTATCCTCATCAACCGCTCTGCTCTTGGGCTGAATTATCTGGGATGGCCAATCCTGAACAAATTGTCAGTTGTTTGTTGTCAGTACCACTTGTAGATAATTGTCCTTACAGTGCAATGATTTATCTCATCTAAAGAGAGAGCTTGTTAAATCCCTTGCAACACTCATTGCAACATTTTGTCAAAAGCCTTGAGCTCTTTGGATCTTGGCATGATGATAACACACACTTCAACAGCAAAGTAAACAGCAGACCCAAAGAGGTTTAAATATGACATGTTCCACCTGCGATTACCTAAGAAGGTTCTGATAATTGGCACCTTAGCAGGAACTTCTGATTCTAATTTAAAATATGGAAAGTCTGTCACCGTTTTGCCATAGACCCTGTTTCAAAGAAGATCAAGTGTTTAATTGTTCAAATATGTTGAAAAAGTCAAACATTTTCCATGGGCTCCACTAATATTTTCACATGGTTGTATGACAGAAGAACTCAAGAGAAATGTCTTCCTCACTTGTATACTCAAACCTGCATCCCATGTATAAGGTTTGTAACATTTGTGTGAGCATGCATAGGACTTGCATTCAGCAGTAATAATCAAATAAGTCAGCCCCATCGAGTTACACTGTGCATCTTTCAAAAGAAAATCTATCTCTCTTGCCAAGGAGTTCTCAGCAATTCTCCTTCCCCACAAGACTCTCTCCCACCAACTGGATTTAATTGGAAAGTAATGAAATTTATTTTTAGGGAAATTATAGAAGTGTACAAGAATCATCTTATTGGGAAGACAGAAGATAGCCTTATCTTGGTTTGGTTTTACGCAAGGGTAGAGAGTCTGCACTGATTCAAATGAGACGTATCTTGTCCTTTCACTGTGCCATTGTATGAAATTACCTGACTTTTATATCAGCTCTACCATCTGGGTCCTATTACCTCAGCAACTGATGAGCCAGCCTAAAATGGTTTCATTTGTCTCTGAGAGAAGGATATTGTGGTTTACCCTGGAAAGGTTATGTTTGTAATATACAGCGGGCTTAAATGCTCTTCAAATTGCTTGGATCCCATTCAGTTCTATTTTTCTCCAGTCATAAATATAACGCTATTTTGAAATCTACAGAAATTATAATAAAATCATTGGGGGATCCAGACAGGAAACAAACTGGTGGATTTGGTGACAAGTCCTGAAATATTTTTCAAAACTTAAAACATGGTTTATTTGGGAATTTGCAGCCAAGTATATAAATATACCGTTTTCAAGCTACTATTAGTGGTCTGAAGAATGCAATTTCATATAGAGCAGCTGGCAAATTCAAAGCAGCGGTGGGCTGCATCAGAGCCAAAGATTTCATCTGCTTCAAAGGAAAGACAGTTACAAAGGAAGGTCAAACAGCCACAGCAACATGCAGTATGGTACACGACAGCCTGTCAGAAAGACTTTTACTCATTTCATGTTAAGTGCCCACGGGAACAATGAAAGAATAACGCCAGTAAAATGGAAGAAAATATCTGAAGATAATCACTGTACCGTCTCCTGCCAGAACATGACAACAAAGAGCCATTTCAGTTCTGACCAAAGGCTCTGAATTCAATTTTTAGCCATGCCTGCCACATGGCTCTGTGGATAGTACTGCTGGTCCACCACTTTGGTAAAAGTGAAATGTCAGTGACCACCGGATGGCTTTCCACAGTTCTTTGTGGCCTACAAACTGACCTCTCCTCTTGCGTCACCATAAGGTTAACATCTGTAGTACATGGTGAAATAGCTTGGCCATAGTTGGAAGAACAATCCTGAAACATGGCAGATATACAATATGGACAAAAATTATTGCATTGCCTACACATTGCAACTACAAGAGCCTTTATGACATCCCATTTCAAATCCATATGTGTTAACCCTTTCATGCATGAATTAGGACATCTTTAGTCAAAATTTTGTCTATACCTGTTTTTATTACCCTTTAGGCATGAAAATAAAAGTAGTAGTGGCTACCATGCATGAAAGGATTAAAATAGAGGGGGTCCACCCTTTGCAGCTACAATAGCTTTCACTCTTCTAGGAAGGCTTTTGAAGTGTCTGTGGGAATTTTTACTTGTTCATCCAAAAGAGCATTTGTGAGATCAGATATTGATGTTAGAGGACAGGGCCTAGTTCACAATCTCCATTACAGTTAATCCCAGTGGTGTTGGATGGGGTTGAGGTCAGGGCTCTATGTGGGCCAGTCAAGTTGTTTGACCCACCAAACTCATTCAACCATGCCTTTGTGGACCTTGATTTGTGCACTGGGGCACAGTCATGCTGGAACAGAAAAGGGTCTTCCGCAAACTGTTCCCACAAAGTTGAAAGCATAGATTAGTCCCTGCTGTTTTAGTAAACTGAAGCATTAAGATTCCCCTTCATTGGAACAAAGCAGCCCAGGCAAACACCAGGAAAAACAACCCCATAGCATTATCTTTCTTCTGTCAAACCTCACAGCTGGCACAGTGCAGTCAGGTACATAATATTTTCCTGGTATTTGAAAAACCCAGACACGTCCATCAGATTGAAAGGTAGAGAAGCATGATTCATCACTCCACGGAACATGTTCTGCCCCAGAGTCCAGCTTTACACCACACCATCTGACACCTGGCATTGCGTTTGGGGATTTAAAGTTTGCATGCAGCTGCTCAGCTATGGAAACTCATGCCATGAGGCTCCTGCCACACAGGAGGTTTTGAACTCTGCAGTGAGTGAGTCAACAAAGCATTGCTGATTTTTATGCATTATGTGCCTCAGCACTTAACTACCCCACTCTCTAACTTTACATGGTCTGCCACTTTGTGGCTGAGTTGCTGCAGTTCTTAAACACTTCGCTTTGCAATACTACTACTTAAAGTTGATCCTGAGTCTCTAGGAGGGGACAAATTTCACAAAATGACTTATGGCAAGGCCGACATCCAATAACAATACAACGCTCAATTTCAGTGAGCTCCTTAGAACGATCTATTCTTTCACTAATTTTTTGTAAAGGAAGACTGCGGGGCTAGGTATTGTAGGCTGGAATCTCCTCTGACATCAATCAGGCATTTGCACCCAGAGAACTGCTGGATGTTTTCTCTTTTTTGGACCATTCTTTCTAAATCCTAGAGATGATTGTATGGGAAAATTCCAGTAGATCAGTATCTGAAATACTGAGACCAGCCCATCTGGTACTAACAACCATGCCACATTCAAAGTCACTTAACTCACCTTTATTTCATATGCTAATGCTCCATTTGCATTTCTTCAGGTCATCTTGGCCATGTCTACATGTCATGCCATATGATTGGCTGATTATTGTAGATAATTGCATTAATAAGCAATTGAACAAAAGTACCTAATAAAGTGGCCAGTGAGTGCATGTCTTTATTGTATTTACATTTTTTTCTTCAAAATCAACTACAAAACATAGCCTAAAATACAAAACAATAAATCGTGGTAGCTGTAAATTAACATACTGTTGCTAGAGGTGAGAATAGTTTAAAGGAAACTAAAGACAACAATCGGGGGGGGCAATGACAACTGCAGGAGGAAACTGGAGTGGAAACTCCAGCAGAATAACCCTAACCCTAAATCTGTTCTTTAACCTTCCTGCTGTTGGCCTGCAACCACAAGCCACTCCCTTCCTCCCTCACCTCACCTCCTCCTTATGGTCTCCTCCCCTGGCCCCCAGGCTCATGGCTCTCTTCACACCCTCCATCCTAACACCCTCTACCCCTCCTCCGTCATCTACACTGCTGACCAGATCCTGAGACTCTTCTCTGACAAGTCTGTGGACCCTGATGGTATTAGCCCCATGGTCCTCATAGGTTATAACCCCCACCTTCCTAACCCCCACCCCAGCCCCCTAGCTTTGTGGAGTGCTGCATCAAATTTTCAAGATGAGCCTGAATGTAAAAAGGGTCCCTTGTGCCTGTGCCAAAGATGTCACATCCCTGGGACACGGACATCACGCATCATGAAGACCCTATAGTGACTTGTTCTGGACCAGCTTCAGCCTCTGGCCAACCCCCTGATGGGCCCCCTCTAGTTCACCTACCAGCCCCAACTTGGAGTTAAGGACATCATTATCTACCTGCTCAACCACATCTATACTCACATGGACAAGCCACTGAGCACTGTGAGGGTCATAACCGGGTGATAAGCTGACAGAGATGCAAGTGAATGATCCTTCTGACTTTTTGGGTTTATGCAGGAGGTGTCAGAAAAGTTACCCCAGGAATAACAGGCTTGTGGTGGGCAAGCGTTAATAGCAACGTCACTTTTTTATCTTTCTTCCTATCATTGAGAAGCAGAATTCACCAAGCGTTGGATTGTTCACTCACTACTAGGGAATGTGAGCTGGGTTTAGACCGTCATGAGACAGGTTAGTTTTACCCTACTGATGATGTGTTGTTGCAATAGTAATCTTGTGGCCTGGATTGTTGACTATGTGACTGGTAGACCACAGTATGTGCGTTTGCAACACTGTGTGAGTCAGCAACACCAGAGCCCCACAGGGGACTGTCTTCTCTCCCTTTCTCTTTACCCTCTATACCACACACTTTAACTACTGCATAGAGACTTGCCACCTTCAGAAGTTTTCTGATGCAACTTCGTCACATGGTGTGAAGCAAACCATCTGCAGCTTAATGTGACTAAGACTAAAGAACTGGTTGTGGACATGAGATGGACCAAAACACCTGTTTTCATTCATGGGGTCTGTGTGGAGATAGTGCAGGACTACAAATACCACGCAAAAGCCCTCAACAAGAAGGGCCAGAGCCACCTCTATTTTCTGAGACAACATAGGTCCTTCAATATCTGCTGGACGATGCTCAGGATGTTTTATGAGTCTGTGGTAGCCTGTGCCATCCTCTATGCCGTGGTGTACTGGGGCAGCATACTTAGAGTAGCGGACACCAACACTCAACACACTGATCCACAAGGTCTGTACAGTCATGGGTGTGGCACTTGACTCACTGACAGTAGTGACAGAAGGGAAGATGCTGTCCAAGTTCAGGACAATATTGCACAATCTTTCACACCCTCTCCATGACATGCTGGACAGGCACAGGAGCATGTTCAGCAGCAGACTCATTCTACCATCATGCATCACTGACTGCCACTGGAAATCAGTCCTACCTGTGGTCATACTTTTACTTTGTGGTCAAACTTTACAACTCCTCCCTTTAACACCTGGACAGTTTCTCTTACGGCCATATGTTGCATTCATGTAACATACTGCATTACATTAAGGTTCATTTATTTTTTATTTCATTTTCTATCTTTCATGTTTATATCTATATTTACTATTTTACTGTTTTAACTTTGAGTGCTTATGGGACATTGCAGTTTTTCTACATAGGTTCATGTAATTTCATTTTCTTATCTTTCATAGTCATATATAGTTATACCTAATGGAGCATCTGGAACTCAAGCAACTTCCCCCCTGGGATGAATAAAAGATTCTGATTCGGATTCTGTCACCTACTTGCTCATATGAGGATCTCCCTAATATTGCCTGAGATTTCTTTCTCATTACTGAAGCCCCGCTCCCAAAAACAAAACAAATAAGCCAAAAAAGTGGAAATATATGGTTACATGAATTAACTATTAAATATATTCATATTGAAAGTTAGGTTTAAAAACTATAAATGCTTAGGCAAAAATGTACATTACAGCTAATTTGGCACAAATATGAGCCAAACTGGGAAACATTTTGTTGCTGTTTTTATCCAAAGAATTCATACTTATATTAAAAATTTCTGTTTATTAATCAAAGCAATTTGGAGTAGATGTGCATTTTTATCAGAAATGGGGAAACAGTAGAAAGTACTTTTCCTTCCATCTGTCAGACTCTGTCATGTATACCACGTACAGTGTTTGAATACACTGAGTACTCTGGCAAGGCGGCATTATGTACCCACAGAGAGAGATAGTATGTAGCTCAGTGTGGCAAAACGAGGCCTCAGTTTGTGTGCTGATGCTAAAACAATATGAATGCTTGCTATACAAACCTCACCTTACTGAATGGAGGCCAGTGTTCATGAACCCAGTCTCAGCTGACAGTTTACTGATTCATTTATGTCTATATTTATTGTGGAATATATTTACAGTGGGTACGGAAAGTATTCAGACCCCTTTAAATTTTCACTCTTTGTGTCATTGCAGCCATTTGCCAAAATCAAAAAAGTTCATTTTATTTCTCATTAATGTACACTCAGCACCCCATCTTGACAGAAACTATGTGATATTTCAGTTTTTCTTTTTTAATAAGTTTGCAAAAATTTCTGAGTGTACATTAATGAGAAATAAAATGAACTTTTTTGATTTTGGCAAATGGCTGCAATGACACAAAGAGTGAAAAATTTAAAGGGGTCTGAATACTTTCCATACCCACTGTATTTCATTGTGAATTTCACTGACTTTTAATTTAATCAACACAGTTTTCTAAATAGAAGAGGAAACCTGTGTTTACCCACTTCTATGACAGAGTATATTTTGTAATGTCTACATGGCTGAAGCTTAATAAGATTTAGCGTACATTGTGTGAGGCAGTCGATTGGTTTGTCCTCTCTTTGTTTACTGTTTGCCATGCATCCACGTAATGAAGATTCCTGGGAAATGAAACTGCGTAGCCTCCTTTCAATTATCCCTGTTGCACACTAAGCTTTTGTACAGGGACAAGTGTTGGCCTGGGTACCAGTCTGGAAAGGAAAGAAGTGGTCTTGAGCAGTTTTGCAGCAAAATGTGTGTCAGACACAAAAAAAGAAGTAATCAAAGACAACTCTGCTGCAGGATTACACTTTACATTTGACCAACCACCTAAGGGCAACACAAAAAATTCCAGGCACAGAAAGAGATATCTGGACAAAGAGGTCAACAGCAGCTGTCAGCTGGAGCACTGAGCAGCTTTTGTTGCAGCTATCTGAAAACTTCTGTAAACGTACACCTTAGCTGAAAGTATCAGCAGGGAGGAGTTACGAAGGTGAAACTACTAAATGTTGCTGGGCGGCTCATGGATCCTGGGTGAGGTTATAGGTCAGGGTGGGCATGACAGAGTAAGAATGCGTGGAAAAGGAAAAAAAGGTTTGAAGGCAGGGGTGCAAAGAGAAGTAGATCATAATGGAGGAGTTTGTGTGCGTATGCAGAGAGACTGAAGGAGAGAGAGCGCAGAGAGGGAAGCTGATCCTCTCGTCTCAGAGATTAGGGTCACTGAGGTCAGCAGGTTTATCTTACATAAGTCTCAGGACAGATGAGTGTCCTTTCACAAAAAGAGAGAGTCATCTGTCTATCTTATTAAACCATGCTGGGTAAATATCATTTTGCACATGTTTGGATAGAAATACTTTCATACCAATGTACCTAAATTGGGAATTAGTTAGAATCATTTTCTTGGACTATAGTAAATATTTTGAGTATTAACAAAAAACAGTCTAACCACAAATAATGTGTATATAAAATCAGAACTTATAATAATGACTTATATCCTACAGCATTCTCTAATTAAATACATTCCTATATTTATGACCAGTGTTTGGTAGGTTTTGATAGATAGACGTAAACTGTCACACTACAAGCAGTATTAAGTGAATAATTTGGATTTTGCTGTGAACCTGTTGGTTATGGTAATACATTTGTTTGAATAGGTGTGTCAGTGCTCCTGTCATCACTATGTTTTCAGTGTTGTAGCTATTGAGAGCAGTGGTTGCCACTACAGTCATATCTCACTCACACAGTGCCTGCATGTATGGGCAACCTGAGTTAAGAACTGTTGACAAGTGAGCAGAAGAAAGTCCCTCTGGCACACAGCCAGAATAAACAACCCCTATCAGCTCAATATATGGTTGTTATGCATGGATGGTGTGCACTGGTGCATGATGTTCATGTTTGTGAGAATTTTTTTTCAGCACAAACAGGAAGCATTGCTAGAAACTTAATGCGTGTGAAACCTCAAAACATTATCACTTCGTCATTTTCGCATGCCGGTGTGATAACAGAAAAGAAAAGAGTTTTAAAAAATGGATACAGAGAGGTCTTGCATTGTGTTGTGAGAAGATGCCTGGCAGGCAGCCAACATAAAAATTAGCCACACACAGTTCGCACCACAGTACATCACAGGAAATCATTCTTACCTGTGGCCATCAAACTTTTTAATTCCTCAGTTTCATATTGCGTATATTCATATTGTACAAATACATATTTTATACAATATTTAACTCTAGAGTTATTTTTACAACATTTGGCAATTCACACAGACAGGTTTATCACATTTCTTACCTCTCAACTTTATATCTACTGCCTTTCAGCGTTATACACACACACACACACACACACACACATATATATATATATATATATATATACACACACACACACATACATATATATATAACTGTTCATCTGTAGCAAAATACAATTTCCCTCCTGGGATTAATAAAGTATTCTGATCCTGAATTTTGAAATATTGATAAGTTTAGCTTTAAATTGCCTTTTGGTTTTCCTAACTGTGCATTCCACAGCATGACAGAAATTTGCCATAGGGTGAAGCATATGATAAATACGTGAAGTCTAAAAGATGAAACAGGATAAATATTAAGTGACTGAACGCCAGTAATTTAGTTTGGCACGAGTATTATCAGATTGAAAAATGAGAAGTCCATGTACAGTCATGTAAAACAAATTTTTCACAGGACTCCATGTACTGCAGTGAAAAACAAAGCAGACTCTTGTCGCTTCTGTAGGAATTAAGAGGGTGCGTAGTAGCCAGGTGCTGCTAATCAAATGCACTTGATTAACTGATCATCAACGAATGTTACCACCTCTGTAAAAGCAGAAGTTTTACTTACAAGGAGTGGCCATCCCAGCTAATTCACCCCATGATCAGACTGTGCAATGCTTAAAGAAATTGCAAAAAAAATAAAATAAGAAGAATTACATCTCAGACTCTACAGGCCTCAGTTAGCGTGTTAAAATTTTAAGTTCATAACAGTGTAATTAGAAAATGCCTGAACAAGTATGGCTTGCTTGGAAGGGTTGCCAGGAGAAAGCATTTTTTCTCCTAAATAAATATGACTGCAGATCTTAGGTTTGTAAATTTGCATATGAACAAACCACAAGACTTCTTGAACAATGTCCTTTGGACAGATGAGACCACAGTTGAGATGTCTGTCCATAATGCACAGCAACACTTTTGGCTTAAAAAGAATAACACAGACACCTCACACCAACTGTCAAGCACAGTGGTGGAGTGGTGTTGATTTGCACGAACAGAATATGAGGACCTCACCACTGAGTCAGAATCAGAATACTTTATTAATCTCCAGGTGGGAAATTACTCAGTCATTGGTCAACCATGAACTCCTCTGTATACCAAAGTATTCTAAAGTCAATTGTGAGACCATCTGTAAAACAGCTAAAGCCTGGCTGAAACTGGGTCATGCAGCAGGAAAATTATCCCAAACACACCATCAAATCTACAACAGAAAGACTGAAAAATAAAACGATATATTTGCTGCAATGGCCCAGTCAAAGTCCAGACCTCAACCTGATTGTAATGCTGTGGCAGGAACATAAAAGAGATGTGCATAAACTAATGCTAAAAAACCTTAATAAACTGAAGGAAAGTTGTAGAGAGGGCCAAAATTCCTCCATGACAAAATGAGAGCTCATAAAGTCACACAGAAAATGATTATTTCACATTATGGGACATACTTTGTTTTACTCAGGACTGCATAGAGTCCTACGAAGACTTTCTTTTTCACATGACTGTATGATGGGAATAGTCATGAGCAAAGCATTTCTTTTCAGTGTCCCAAACTCTTGGAATTTGTTTATTGAAAAGATTTGGTCACTGAATCTTTCAGTGTTTGACCAGAGCTCTGACTGCGGTGTCCCACTCACTGAACTGAAACTGGTGTACTTTCCTCATGATCCATTTCATCACTTTGACTAATAAGCCAAACTTTCTAATCCCTGATATTCTAAATGTTTCCTCGCAGAGTGAAGGAGAACGTGGTTTTTAAAGACATTTCTTTTTAACCCTGTGTAAATCAAACTAGACTACATTACATTAAAGGCTACGTAAAGGCAGTTGCCTCACGGGGCAGTCTGGTAATGATGTATGAAATCGCACTGTAAATGCAAGACCTACACCTTAGCATAGCTGAAGGAGCCTGAGAAGGAGTGTGATGTATCTGCTGATGTAAAGCATTGTCTCAGATAGGTTGTTGTTTCTAGAAGCACGGCCCACACCAATACAGATTATGTTATCAGCAACAATACTTTGCTGTACTGTTGTCTGTGACCTGCAGTTGACCTTAACTCTTATCTTCCCTATGGCTGCTAACATGCATGATGGATGTTTCCTTACTGTTTGTACAGACTCACCCATCTGTGTTTACAAAATTACTGTGTGTGTGTGTGTGTGTGTGTGTGTGTGTGTGTGTGTCTGGGGAAGGGGTCCTGGGCTTTCATGCTGTCTGCTCAGTGTTAGCCTACACTTTTTAAATAAGCGCAAAAAAAACACACAATACCGAAATGTTCCTATAACAGGGATTTCAGAGAAATTGAAACAGCATATTAGCCTGGCCGCAGTTGTTGCTCCTCACCAGTGGACTGGATTGGACTCGGGACCGAACTGGGTTTGGTGAAGCTTCTTTCCAAACAGTTCCCGCTTATTCTATAAAAACTTTCATCTGGAAAAAATTCCTCATAGCAAAGGGGAAGGAAAAAAGGAAAGAAATCACATGAAGCCAGCCACTCTCCAATCTTTGCAGTGGAAAAGCCATAAAAGAACAGATGAGCACAGACAAACAGAAGGGACAAGGAACTAGAGGATGAATGACAAGTGTGTCAGATGTTATTTAAAGGTAAATAGGCAATTATAATTATGACACTGAATGATACATACTCTGTGGAATCCCTCTGTTTAATCTATCGCCCTCTGCCAGCTACCTACTGTGGTAAGAGTCTTTCACAACTCTCTCTTTAAACTTTAAATCAAGGCTCCCCTTAAATTAAGAGGGCTACTTCATTTGATGCTGCATCTCAAATTAAGGACCTGAGATCTAGGTCCTTTGGCGCCATTACATCAATCTGACTTCTTTAGAGCCAACCACAAATGAGATGGGTTCTTAAGAGAGGATTAAGTAGAGTCATGCTTGAAATTAAGACTGAGACTAGCAGCACCAGAAGGCAGGCGTCGACAGTAAGCAAATAAATATTCTCACTGGTTGCTAGTTGAAGGACATCATGATAAAGGTAATGTTACATGACTTTGATGTTAGATACTTTAAGGGATTTCAGTCTCTGTATGGATGATATCTAGCCTCTAGTGATATGATTTGCACACTCCTTGCTCATGTGCTCCAATAAATGCCAAAGAATAGCCTTGATGAATGCTGTCTTAGATAGTGTATCAGGGTCAAAAATAGTACACATTCTGGTGCTTAAACCAACAACTATGGCACAAACAGACTGATTTATTTTCCACCAAATCCTGAAAAATAGGTTTTTACCAAGAGAAAACTGTCAGAAACAATCATTCCATGGATGTCCACTTCTAGTCTCCAAAAGCAAGATAAAATGGTAAAATGTACAACTTTACAGCAGAAATCAACACACTTTCAGCCACATACCAAAAAACAGATTTCTCCCTACAGCTAATTCAGGGGTAGTCCCCTTCAGAAGGAACTTGGTAGTTATATATGTAGTCATAAAAACTAGTACATGACATGATTTGAGAACTTCTAGAGCTACCTTTACCAGCTACCTTCACTGGCTACCTTTTCTTTTTCAGCCATTCTGCTGTAGATTTGATGGTGTGCTTGGGACCGTTTTCCTGCTGCATGACCCAGACTTTAGCTGTCATACAGACGGGCTCACAATTGACTTTAGAATACTTTGGTATACAGAGGAGTTCATGGTTGACTGAATGACTCTAAGGTCCTGCAGCTGCAAAAAAAAGAGCCCAAATCATCACTACTCCACCACTGTGCTTGATGGGTAATCTGAGGCATCTGTGCTGATATGCTGATTTTGCCAAAAGTGTCGCTGTGCATTATGAACAGACATCTCAACTTTGGTCTCATCTGTCCAAAGGACATTGTTCTAGATGTCTTGTTTGTTCAGATGCAACTTTGTAAACCTAAGATGTGCAGCCATATTTATCTTAGAGAAAAAATGCTTTCTCCTGACAACCCTTCCAAACAAGCCATACTTGTTCAGGCGTTTTCTTATTGTGCTGTCTTGATCTTCAAAATTTAACAGGCTAATCGAGGTCTGTGGAGTCTGAGATGTAAATCTTGGTTTTTTGCTAACTATGGGGTGAATTAGCTTGGATGGCCACTCTTTCTAAGATTGTGACATGGTGTTAACACACACCTAAATGCTTTAGACCAGCAAACTGCCAAAACTTCTGCTTTTACAGAGGTGGTCACATTGGCTGATGATCAGTTAATCAAGTGCATTTGATTAGCAGCACCTGGCTTCTATTAATGCTCTTAATTCCGATAGAAGCAAAAGATGGCGGTGCACACCGGTGCAGCGGCTTCTCTAGCTATTGGTGTTAGCACTACTGTTAGTAATGTTTCAGCCATCACAGCAATAGGATACAACCCAAAAGAACTGCTTGAGTTTAACAACCGCACACATGTCCAGATTCGTCCAAATCTTAAGGCAGTACTTGGCAGACTAAAGATTATGAGAACAACGAGCGGCAATCGGAGCCGGCCGGGATCTAAGAGGAAGCAGTGTGAACGGAAACAGAAGAGAGGCAAGAGGGCCGGTATGCTAATCAAGCTAAGAGCTAATGCTAATGCCAGCAGACTGGCTATTCCATCGCTCTTCCTATAGTTGTGTATATTATGTATATTTCTGTATATAACTGCTATTTTCTATTTTACTGTTCTATATTTTCTATTTTACTTAAATCTTACTTCACTCTTTTTTTTTTACATGCTACACTGAGACCTAAGAATCAGTATTTCGTTCATCCTGTAATGGGTCAAATGACAATAAAAAAGTCTGAGTCTGAGTCTGAAAAGTTTTATTTAATTTTTTACCACACTGCAGGGAGTTCTGTGAAATCTTTTCCTTTTCACATGAGAACAGAACTTAAAGCAGCTGTGGTTGCTGCTAGAATTCATGGCAGCTATTTCCGGTAACTGAAGCTGATGTCAGAACTTTTTTTAAAAAATTGTTAGTGCTGCTCTGAACATTTTTATTGCTATTATCTGACAAATGATATGTCGTGTACATTTGTGTCTAAGCTATACAACCTGTGCAGCAGCTATGCAGTCTAAGGGTTAATCTTGGTAGGAAAGCTTGCCAGCAGTAGCTGATAATGACCACTTCACCATCTTGTCTGCATATAGTTAGGTTTGGCTCAAAAAAAGTGACAAAATGCTAAAAGTGAGGCTTCCAGATGATACTACACATACCAATGGGCAATGTCATGGTTGCTAAATAGAGTCTTTGTGAATTCTTTAAGTGCTTAATGCCCCCTTCCTTTACGTTTTTTACTTTGGAAGTTGTGTGCTAATTCTCTGTGTAATTATGACAATAAGCGGCATCATTTACATTAAGCACAGCTATGTAATCTGTTGTTGATACTAAAATACTGACCAGTGCAGCTTTAAATCATAAAGATTCTAATAGAAGCAAATATGCAGCATTATGCTCAGTGCTGCCAGCGACGAGTGGAATCTATATTGCAGCGGTATTGTTAGATTGGTTGCTACGTAGACACCTAGACGTGGCGAGTAATGCTTAGCACAGAAGTAAATGAGCCTTTAAATGCCAGAATAGGTGCCACACAAAACCAGTCATTCATTAGTATCTCATTCTTGGTTCAAGGCTGTGTTGAGGAAGATTTTTTTTAACTTGCTGCCATAGTGTAGCTGATACCATTTTCACACTGTCTGTCTGTCTCTGTGAGTCATCATGACAAAATGTGGTCTTCGACACCAACTGCAGCGGGAACTGCAGTCCCATCTTAAAACTCTATTTTAAATGATATAGTCTATACTGGTATACCTGCATATGCACTAAGCTGTAATCATTTCTCCTGTCAATACTGGCTGCAAGCAATTCCACTGTAGCTGATGGAGGACAGAAGCCACAGTCCTTGTTCTGTGCAAAAATGCATCCATAGTTCACCTAAAAATGAGGCACTTGTAGGAATGCTAGTACTGTTTACAGACAGAAAAATATTAAATTTTCCTTCGGTTTGTGTTGAAATGAAGGGCTAACAGAACACATAGACATAATCAACAAATGTTGCTCTTGCACTTGTCTGTACTAGCATTACTGTTCATCCTCAACCTGTCAATCATTCCTTTGATTGCTGAGATTAAGAAGCTACAAATGCGCTTAAACATAAGATCCTTATCTTATTGACTATATATAGGACCATGTCACACAGTGAATCTCCTACTCATTGTATGTTTTTGTCTTTATTATCCCTCTGTATCTAGGACAGTCTGCCATGTGACCTGTGTGACAGTCAGCTCTGTTGTGGCAAGTTTTATTTCAGCCTGACAACCATGAGACAGTTGGACTCTGGTCACAGCAGGCCTTAGCGCTGATGGTTGGTGTATGGAAGGGCTGGGAATTTGATGAGCAGGCAAAGATATTCATTCTACAAATGCGTTAAAGTCTCTTTTTTGGGTGGATGCAAATCCCCTCACATTCAGCAGCTCTTTCTGGCAGCAGCGGGGCAGTTCTGGACGGGTTTCTGGCTGGGCCTGTTGGGCCCAGCAGGCCGTGAGAGGGATTTGACTCTCCAAGCGAGTAAGCGGGGAGCCTATGTGAAAACCACTGAATACCTCACGTCAGTAAAAAGAGACGTTACAACTCTAAAAAAAGAAATCTGAGGTTAATCGATAAATGAGTAATTTTGTGTGTTTGGCAGAACGTTTGCATCTGGACCAAACCAGCGCAGTAAACTTGATTTACACTCAGACAGATGAATAACAGAAGACATTACAAATCTGGTTTTCAGATATTTTATTGAGGAAAACATCTTTAACCTTTTGACCCATTGGACACATAACATATTATAGCAAAAAAGAAAAAATAAAAAGCTACCGAGAACATATCCTCTGAAGCCCAATCACAGATTCAAAAGCACTGCAACACCTGCAGTGTCTGATACATTTATAAAAATAACAATCATTAAAAAATATACATACATGACAAGGATCTTTTTCTTTCTTTTTCAAAGTGTGATTTGTAAAAGACTGCATGAAACAGAACTTTAGACAACACGTACAAGACGGCGCAGTAACCCACAATCTCTTACTGATAGGCACAATCACTAGGCAGACTGGAGCCACTAGCTAGTCAGCTGTTAGGACTTCACTGAGTATAAAATTACAATACATCGCCTGCACAATCCAAAGGTTACCATCAGTGTGGACAACCATTTAGAAGATATAAGTGAAGTGAGATGTTATGGATTACCAGACAAGAGGACAAGAAAGAAATGCTTTTTCAGTGAGAGAATCTCTCTTTTTGTTGCAGTACTGACTCGATGCTGGTCGTTGTCTTTTTCTTAATGCAGTCGGGAAAAAGCTACAGTATAATTAGCAAGCAAGTAATCATATATTTATACACAATTCTTCAAAACAGGTGTGAAATGATGCATAAAGAAAACAGTAATAAGCGTCAATAGAGCAACCTCACAAAGGAAACATAAGGTGCAACTTAGTGTTCTGATGCTGAGGTGGATGCATGCAGTATTCTTCGGTTTCCACTCTTTGTTTCAACAAGCAGATAATTAAAGCAAATGCTGAAAACCAAATGGTTTGGTCTCGAGCTGCAGCGCTGTCCATCAAGCTGTAATCTGACCTTAACAGAGACAATTTGTACAGTAAAACACAGTAGCCCTAGATAGACAAACCCCATCACCAGCTGCACCCATATCTCCAGATCATCTCTCTCTTCTTTTTCCTTCTGGCTTTTAACCTCCATTTTATTCTTTGACTCTCTTCTGCCTCTCTTATCTCTCTCTATGACTTCTACATCAGCAAATGCCCTCATTAAACTTTAGGGCTATCAGCAAAGGCGGGGGTGGGGGCACCGAAATGTTTGGCACTACATTTCCTGAACTCTGAACAGAGCATCTGCAGACCCAGCTAAGTTCAAGCTCTTCAGCAGCAGCTGAGGAATTCCCTGCCAGGGTGCTACAGCAAACAGTGTCTCATCATCTGAGGTGTCTCTGCAAACATCCTCCAACTGAGGAACACATTCTGCAAAGCCCTCTCGTTGCCACTTATCAACTTTTTTTTTCTCAGATGAGAAAAAGTGAAGCACCACTGAAAAAAAAAAACAGGAAATATTGTGTGTGACTTGATAAGTTCAAGCTGATATTTATCGGCCTCTGTCGTAACACGTTAGTAATTTGGGACATTTTAGCCTTTGAGCGACTGAACGTATACAGGAAAAAATGTGAACCTTGCAGAACCTTTTCATTTGTACATTTGGCTGCTACTTTACTGCAAAATCCACGCAAACAGTGCTCTTTTTCATCCAAGTATACACAAACACTGACTGTGCAGGATTTCACGTATACATTCACAAGCCTCTGGGGTGCTACTGTCTATAAACAGAGAGGGGTCATATGGCCTGCTCATTCTTTTCTCTGCCTGCTAAGAGGCAATAGGCACTTTATAAACACATATCTGTTCACATATACAAATAGATATCACAATAGCTTCATATTTTGTTAATTTTTCCCCCATTAAAATTGGGTTTTCATGCTAGAAAAAAAAAAAATCTTTGGTCTGTAAACAACCACAATTATATCCAAATGTGAGGTGGCGTTTGTTGTCCAAACTAGTTTAAAAGCATCTCACCTCGGTTCAGATGATGTAAAGCACAGCTCGCTTTGGAGCACTGCACACACCTCTGATTTCAGCCAAAGTGTGTGTGTGTGTGTGTGTGTGTGTGTGTGTGTGTGTGTGTGTGTGTGTGTGTGTGAGTGCCACAGT
>VUQH01014450.1:26501-40710 GCA_015106775.1 Etroplus canarensis
ACACTCACATATGAGTACAAATGTGTTCAAATAAACACCAGAAATCCCTACAGTGTCTGACTCTGCGTGTGTGTGTGTGTGTGTGTGTGTGTGTGTGTGTGTGTGTGTGTGTGTGTGTGTGTGAGTGCATCAGTTTCAGGACACTGTTGCAGCTGTTTGGGCTGCTACTGCAAAATGCTGGCTAATGAGTTTTGTGAAAGATTGAATCAGTCTTCTGTACAGTCTTAATGACAGTTCTGCTGCTGGCATTCAAGGCCATAAAACTCAGCTATTGCTTCCAAGCTACCCAAATGAGTCTTTTCCAAACCTGGTTGGCCTGGGCAAGGTCAAGAGACTGATGATAAATGTGAAAAATTCACATTTTGATTATGCCAGCTGTTCTGGATTTACCATTCATACTCAATGTATGAACAAAAGCAGAAGCCTTGACGCAAAACATTGAACAGAGGACTCCTTTTTCGGTCAGCTGTTAAGCACTGTGTAGGGTTAAGGGTACGACTGTCCCACTCGCTTCTGTTTAAAGACATCAGGATCATCTCTCCCTCCTCTTTTATTTAGGGGCACTCAGTTACAGGGCAGCCAGGTGGAGTAGGCAGGCTGCTGGCAAGCAAACACTGGCTGTACCTGTGCTATGTAGTAGTTACTGAAGTTGCCATCTGCCACATAAGGAGCAGGTTGGTAGTAACATGTAACATTAGCCACGTTGGGGATGACATTCTGCTCAGCAAGCACGCGCACTGCCAGCATGGCTATGAGCCCTAAGGTCTGCCGCCTCTCATGTCCCATCAGACACACTGTGCTCTCGTTGACCACTCCGTGAAGGGTCATCAAGTAGTCGTACTTGCGGTCTTCCAGGCCCACAAAGTGGTTTTGAAGGTAAGACTCCAGCTTGCGCTGCTGCTCACCAATATCAGGGAAGTCAATGAAGAAGCGTGAGCACATGTACCGCTGCAGGGACTTCATCTCCGACTCCGACGCCGCCCGAAAACCCCTCACCAGCAGGTGACAGTACTTAAGGAGACCCCCACCTCGGATCTCCTCCGGGTTCCGGGTGCAGATGATCTTGTGACGTAGGTGATCCAGGGCCTCACCGAAGTCTCCATACACACTCTCACCCATGATGGTGGGGTGGAAGGTCTCAGCCATGGGGTTCTCTGAGCAATCATAGAACAGCAGCAGAGAGTCTAGTTTGATCTGAAATGAGTCCACGCTGAACTCAAACTGCCGCCTCAGGGAGTCCACAAACTTCAGCTCCACATTCTTCCCTCGATTGTTGGAGAGGGAAATGAGACTCCAGCGGTCTGAGTCATTGCACACCTTCACCATCTTCTGCACATAGGCCTCCTAAATGTGTGTGGATGAGAGGGAGGGAGAGAAAAAAAGCATAAACAAAGTGAGTACAACTGAACTTAGGCCTAACTTTGCACCGTGCAATATAGTTTTGCATTTAATGCCCATATTTATAAACATAATTAATGATACTGACCCCAGCATTAAAGGATATAGATTGTACTTATATGAGACCTGGGTGGCTAAGCTCAGGATCCCTTCCAAATTGGTTTAACTCGATCCTCTTAACTACAGCAAACAAACTTTTTTACTATCACTAAACTAATCTAATTGCACATTAAGCTGTGCGTAATGGTCGCTAAGCCATACTGGCACAAATGCAATTAAATCTTATCACATATCTAAAAGCAGTCTAATAAATCTCAAGCAGGAAAAAAAAAAAACCCACTGTGCAAAGTTGGGCGTGAGGAGCCTACCTTTAACGTTAACGGGGTTATTTTCTCTTTATTCACACAGTCGGGTAAAAAATCCAGGAGACAGTCCAAAACTATGTCCTTCACAGTCTGAAAATCACTTTCTCCTTTCATATTTGCGCAAAATATGAGGTCAAGGTCCTTATAGCCCAGTCCGCTGTCCTCATGCAGAATGTGGCTGGCCGCTGAGCCGTTTAACCGAACGTCCCGGACGTGGATCTGTTTTTCCTCCATCCGACTGCGCACCACCTTCACGATCTGCCGCGGCTGCATCTCCAGAGTGGGGAAGTTTCCCCGGCCGTGGATGGGGATCGTCTCCGTGAGGATGGCGTCCAGCCGCTGCACTTGCTCCCAGCTGAGGACGCTGACGTTGCTGCCGTCTGTGTCGGACATGCAGCTGGTGGTGGAGCTACCGTCGTCCTCTGACATGGTGGCGAAGTCCTCGGGAATTTGAAATAAAAATGAAAATGCAGCACTTTTCTCAAAAGAGGAGCAATATAAAGTCTTTAAAGCTGGGTTGCAGTAAGGTCTTCCGCATGAGGACTCTCAGTATTTGAAACAGTCCGGACTGACTGTAAGCGTATTAAAAAAAAAAATTCGATTTTAAAAGAATGTTAAAAACCCAGGGCTGGTGGTGAAAAGCTGTGCGCTACAGTTTGCGCGCTGAGTCTTTGGTTGGAGATCCAGGGGAGCAGTGGCGCAGCAGCCCAGCTGGTGGCTGAGTTGAGGAAGAATTGCAGCAAGTCAACAGGAGCGTGTGTAAAGAAGGAGCCCTAACTTTCTCTTCTCTTTCTCCGCGCCTTTAACACGTCCGCCTCGCCGCCGCTGTCAATGCGTCCGAGCGCTGCGCATCACAGTCTTTGAAGGTCGCTGGTGATCCAGGAGGGGGGTTTGCTTTTCCGACTGTGACTCCATCGCCCGAAAGGCACGCCTATGATTTTATGAATTTGCATGAATAAGCTGCCCCTCAAGTCGCGCTTTTGGCACGGTCCTCCCACTGACGTTCAACCCCTCGGAGGAATCTTGTGGATTTTTACGCACGGCTCCTACATAGTTTTAATATCTTCTCCTGCTGCCAAATAATAATCCCGGTAACGCAGTTAGTATGTGCTCAGGAAATCCAGCCTGCTTTCCCCGAGTCTGTTTAGATCAACATATTTTCCGCCACTTTTGCAGAAGTTAACCGTTCCCTGCCCACTTGACGTGCAGCATCCTTCCCCTAAGAGTCTGGTCTGCAAGTCTGAAGTTGTGTCAGCTGTGCTTCACCCGCCCGCCCACTGTGATACCCTCTTCTCACACTGTTCAGTGCGATAATACTGTAATCATAATACTGTTATCAATCAGCTGCGCAACTGTCCTGCATATTTTTAGAATGCATTTAATCAGAAGATATAAATACACCCTTACATGGCTCCATGAGATAATTTTCTATCTCTAAATTTAAAAATGATGAGATATTTTCTGTGGTTATGATCACTTCTTTATCAAACAGAAACCATCATTAACAGACGAGAAAGGAGCCCTGAATTTTGAAAGATAAATAGAGAAGTATTCTTATCTCTGCTGATTGCGCTGATATGCATACAGAGCTCACCTCACGTCGCCATGTCGCCATCTATAGGCTGATTTAGGTCTTGAACTACAGTAACCAACGGACTTATAGAGTCTAAGCTGCACTTTAAGTGTACCATTAAAGCAACATATAAATTCATCTGTAAAATTTATATAGGAAATGTGACTTTTCCTTTGTGTTTCAACCATTTTGTAAGTCATATAATGGACCTGC
Source organism: Etroplus canarensis (assembly GCA_015106775.1). Classification (NCBI taxonomy): domain Eukaryota; kingdom Metazoa; phylum Chordata; class Actinopteri; order Cichliformes; family Cichlidae; genus Etroplus; species Etroplus canarensis. Next base: position 30,051 of record VUQH01014450.1, read on the forward strand.
TGCTTCAGACCGCTTTAAGCCTCCTTCTATATACACTGAACTTTTACTACTCTGAGTGCATGGCTTTAAAGGTCACAGTTAAGGGTATGCATTACAGCATTTAACTCCTTGATTGTCATCATTTCATCCTATAGCTTCTTCTTTTTCTTAGAATTACACTGGCATTGTTATTTCCAAGGCCCAGCCAGTGCCTGGTTTAGGCAGCATGTGAGAAGGTCAGGGGTCACATGAGCCCTGGAGGGATCATGGATGCCCAGGGGATGCCATGTGGAGGCGGAGGAGGCTGCTGTCACGGACACTCCATTAGATAGTGTAAAGCCCTACGTCACTGCAGCCACCCAGATCTGTAAACCCTGATTATCCTATATACTCTATCGCACTGTCTTAAGTCTGAGTCCCACACAGGAGCTCATCAGGACAGGGGACACACACACACACACACACACACACACACACACAGACAGTTCATTATAATGAAGTTTACCTGTAAAATCAGCCCCAGTTGAAGAAAGAATTTCCTGTCACTGTAGAAGCAGCATGAAGGGTGTTTGTTTTCTATGAATTTTGTTTTGTTTTCTCTTTACTTTGTTTTGGCGTGTGTCAGACAGGTTGAACTGAAACTGGATCCCACATCTGGAAATGTACATGGAACCATTAGTGAGTTACAATGGACTGAAAGCAGCTCTCCCGATGTGTTTCCCAGGTGTGGAGACACGGTTGCTAAGGATTGGACCCGGTCCCACGGCCGTGCACGGTGCATCCACTCTCTGCAAAGCTAAATCAAAGCCAATCAAAGGCAACAGCAGGTATACACATCCAGTTCAACAGCAAGCCCTGCTGATGAGATGTTTTGTATAAATACAACTTGGCACCTCATTACTCATCGTGAAATGGAGGATTCACTCATTGGAGCTTATTGAAAGACAGGAATGAGATTATGTTGTCAGAAAATCAAATGAGGCAAGAATTCAAAAATAATACATACTCTTTACTCCTGGTGATGTTAATGTCTTTTCCCGTCACATGGGTTGGTGGTTATTTAGAAAAAACTTTACTAAACAGAGCGCTGTTTTTTTCCTCTGCAGGCTTTAATGTATGTGGACGAGACTTCTTCTATGCCCCATAAAGCAATCTTTTACAATCACACAAAGTTTGCCTCAGGGGTCTATGAAAACTTTTTTGGACAGTTCAGCCTAATAAAAAAAAAGGAGGGAGCTGTTTTGTTTTCCAGTACCATTTATCAGACTGCATGGGCTGGATTCATCTACCATGAAGTGCAATATTGCCGCTGCCTTTGAGGGTTTTCCTTCAGGTCAGGACTGTGTGCTTGAGGGACTATTAAACATTCTTTTTGCTTTTATTTTTGATAACATAAGGCTTTTGAAAAACAGACATCACTCTAGACATACACAACATATGCAGATAAACTAATTATCACTACAGGGTTTTCTGATTAAAGACAAACTTTTTTAGAAGGTAGATCATTCTAAGCTGTCAAAGCTATAAAATGTGGTTTGAAGGTACATTCCAATGCAGAATCCCAACCACTTTCTTTATTTTCAATTTAAATGTATAAATGACGTCTTTACTGGTTGTGAAACGATTTGTGAAACATTTAACCATTGTTATAAAGTTGGTAGTTGCATAATAGGTGTATTAAATGACAATGTGAAAATAACATGAAAGTTTATTTGTTGTAGCAATAAAAACCTGCAGCTCCACTTGTTACTGCCGGGGACTGATAGTGAGTTTCAGCTCCTTGTTGAGCTGTTTGTCTCCGGCTCACTACAGCAGTGGTTTGCTTTGCAAAAGACAGATAAAAATAAAAATTGAGAATATTACTGTAAGTGCTGGATAAGTGTAAGCCACATCAACTTAAAAGGTTAGTATGTTAAGGTTGTGCCTAACTTGTTTCTGCTGCCCCAAGTGGTTAACAAAGTCATTGTAAGTTTAGCACCTTATTGTGGATTTCCCTATAACTTTTTGTTATCCCCGACAGAGTTCAGTGATGCGTCACAACCATGTATGAGGCACCCTTAACTTTCAACTTTGTGCTCCACTGCTGCCCTTAGCAGGTTCACCAACTGTTGTGAATTGTGCTAAAATAGTGTTTGTAGCAAACCTTGTTCCATGTGGTTATTCTACTTTTAAAAATTCAGAAATACAATGAGCCTGAATAATTTTTACAGTTCAGACAGTGGAAAGTAATGATTAACTGTAGCTTTTCTCACAATGGCCAGCACTGCTGGTATCAAAGCTTTTTCAGTCACCTCAAAGGAGAGTGGTCAGGCTGCTTTGGGCCGGTAGGAAAAGCAGCGGTCAATTCAAATAACCACTCATTATTCAGGTATTCAGAAGAGCATTTCCGAATGCAGAACATGTGAAACCTTGAAGCAGATGGGCTACAGCAGCAGAAGACCACACTGGGCGCCACTGCTGTCAGCTAAGAACGGAAAACTGAGGCTACAGTTTGGGCAAATACAACAAAAATGGAGAGTGGAAGATTGGAGAAACATTGCCTGGTCTGATGAGTCTTGATTTCTGCTATGACATTTGGATGACAGGGTCATAATGTGGTGTGGTGAAAACAACAGGATAGATAGATAGATAGATAGATAGATAGATAGATAGATAGATAGATAGATAGATAGATAGATAGATAGATAGATAGATACTTTGTTATTCTCAAAGGAAATTTCAGAATCCAGCAGTTTACACAATACAAATGACTTTTACACAAACACAGACACCAGATGCCACATAAGCTAAGGGTAGAATATAAAAATAAGATATGAGCTAACAAATATAAAACTATACAGTAAATACAAACCTCTTACATTAAAGGTAAAATATTAAAATAGGTTTAGTAGGGTAAGGGCAGGGTTGTTAGGTGGCACTGTTATTCCCAGTACTCAGTTTCATAACTCTGCTGCCTAACAACCATGTAAGCATGGCTCCATCCTGCCTTCTGTCAATAGCTCATGCTGATGGTGGCGGTATAATTGTGTGGGAATATTCTCTTGGCACAGTTTGGGCCCCTTAGTATCAATTGAGCATTGTTTAAATGCCACAGGCTACCTGAGTGGTGTTGTTGACCAGGTTCATCCTTTTGACCACAGTGTACTCATCTTCTGATGGCTGCTTCTGGCAGGATAACCTACCACATCACAAAACACAACTGGTTTCTTGAATGTGACCATGAGTGCACTGTAATCTAATGATCTCTACATTCACCAGATATCAATCCAATAGAGCAACTTCGGAATGTGGTGGAATGGGAGATTTGCATCACAGGTGTGCAGCTGACAAATCTGCAGCAACTGTCTGGTGCTATCATGTCAGCATGGACCAAACTCTGAGGAATGTTTCCAGCACCTTGTTGACTCTGTGCCAGGAAGAATTAGGGCAGTTCTGAAGGCAAAAGGGGGTCCAACCTGGTGCTAGCAAGGTGTATCTAATTAAGTGGCTGGTGATTGGATATTTCTTTTTCAGTTTTGGACCATGGAGCAACAATGCCAGCAACATAAAGAAAAGTTAATTAGGAAATAAATGCCTCACTGGAAAAAAATCAGTTAAGACAGTTATGATTTCAGATTAGTCCTTCCCCTTGCTGTCAGGTATTTTGTGAGAGATATTGCCAGGCAAAGGTGATTTTCTTACCCCTCAAACATAAAAACCACCCAGTTTTCTCTTTCTCTCTCCGGCAGGTCATTATGATTTTTGTGTTTCTCTGTTGAATGTCACGGTGACATGGTGAAGTTATGGGATGAATACATCAAGTCTGAGATTCTGAGGTGTGCCCCTGCATCCAGAAAAGATGAAGATGGTGGATCTCATTAAGAGCATAGACTGCATTTAAAAGATGGATGTAGCCACTGTGGCATCTTCCATTTGCACTATTTTGAATCCTCTGCTGTGTCCATGTTGGCTTTTTGGAGCTGAAAGTGACCATTACTGGGTGAGAGGGTGGAGTGCTAAGTTATCAGCTAACAATAACCCAGGGAGCTTAGTAAGCTGCATCCATTCACGGTATGGGTGCGTCACATAGACACAGGTACTTGCCAATTGGTGTCAAGTAAGAGTAGTTATAAAATACAAGAATTTAATTCACCAAAACTGTACAATTAACCCCACAGCAGGCCATGTTATTTGTCAGATAATTGCATTAAAAATTCTATTAAAGGCACTAACACCACAAATATTGCAGAGAGGTTCAGTGACTGGAATTAGAAATGAAGAATGCAGTTGTAATGCAGGTTGTAAACTTGCTGTTTTCTGCTGTAAAACTGGGCATTTGAACATGGGTGTTGATGAAGATTTTACCTGTTTTCTGAACCAACTTCAAGTTGACGCTTGTCAAACTGCTATTTTTAAGTGCTTCTGCCTTCACTTTTTTCATTCCCGGGTTGCAGCTTGTGCAAGTGGCACCCTTGCAGCTGGCAGGAACTCAGGGGAACTTGGCAGTAGTAGTTTGTTTTCTTCATAGCAGTGAAAGCCAGTAATCTTTTCGTAATCAAAGACTTTCTCACTACAACGACAATCTTCAAAACCTTCTCAATAACCTGGCCCCACTTAAATCAAGATCTGTCACTTTTACTCGCTCTTCACCTTGGTTCACACCTGCTCTTCGATTTCTTAAAGCTAAAGGACGCCAACTTGAACGCCTGTACCAGAAAACTGGTCTCACAGTACACAAACTTTGATCATATTTGTCATTACAAGAAGTGTACATGCAAACAAAATCCAATTATTACTCTGGCTTAATCAATTCACAAGTTGGTGATTCCAGGGCTCTCTTTACTTTGCTCAGAAACACTTCAAAACCTCCTGGTGCACTTCCTCCACATATGTATTCTACTTCCTTCTGTAATACACTCATTACATTTTTCTCTGCTAAAATTAAAAACATCCATCAGCAACTTCTTTCTGATGAAGACCAAATCCCTTCTTCTCCCCACCCTCCATTACTTCCATTGCAGTTACTCTCCGTATTCACTTTACCTTCTGTAGCTGAAGTTTCTGAACTAAATATGAAATCCAAACCATCAACTTGTCAATTGGACCCTCTTCCAACTCTTTGTGTCAAAGCCACTGTCTCCTCTTTAGCCCCTCTCATTACACACATAATCCATTCATCCTTCATCTCTGGAACTGTTCCTTCATCTCTCAAAATAACTGCCGTTACTCCTATTCTTAAGAAACCCAGTGCAGATCCCAGTGACCTTAATAATTTTCGTCCCATCTCCAATCTCCGTTTCATCTCAAAAATTCTTGAAAAACCTATTTCATCTCAGCTTCATAATCATCTTTCATGCAATACTCTGTATGAACAGTTCCAGTCTGGTTTCTGCCCTCTTTATGCCACTGAAACAGCTCTGATCAAAATCACAAACGACCTCCTTCTGGCAGCTGATTCTGGCCTCTTATCCCTTCTCATCCTGCTGCTGAGTGCAGCATTCGACACAATCTTACATTCCATCCTCCTTGACCGTCTTCTTGCTCTTGGTATTACAGACACACCGCTTGCCTGGTTTAAATCTTATCTCTTGGATCGCACTCACTTTATTCAGCTAAAATCCTTCCGGTCACACCCCCTTCCCGTTACTACAGGTGTGCCCCAAGGCTCTGTCCTGGGGCCACTGCTATTCTGCTTGTCGGCACCAAATCTATGTTATCCAAATCAAATAATTTCACTCTGTTTCTTGACAACTTGTCCATTTCTCCTGCCCCTCAGGTTAAGAATCTGGGTGTCATCCTTGACAGTACACCCTCCTTCACTTCTCACATCAACAGCATAACACGATCAGCATATTTTCATCTCTGAAATATCAACCGTCAAACAGATTAAAAACTCATCTGTTTAGGCTTTCCTATTCTCTGTAGGAAGAAAACCTGTTCAAATGTCTGTGCAGTTATACTAACTTGTTGTCCACCTATGTGTATGTTTTATTGCTTGTTTTTAGTATATTTATGTTCTTTAATGTATTTACTGTTTTTACTGCTCTATTTGTACAGTGGTCTTGAGTATCAAGAAAGGCACCCTTAAATAAAATGTGGAAGCACTTTACAGCAGAGACTAATATTTCTGGCTGTAAGATGTTAAGTGTTGTCTGTCAAGTTTTAATATTTTCAGTGGGTATTCCCATATGAAGAAAATGCACTTGAAAATGTTATTCACTGCAAGCTCGTAGCATTAGAAAAGTTTGTCTTGCTGCTGCAAGCCATGTAAGGACTTTTTAACTGGCTTGCACTATTGGAGGTTTTAAGCACTTTGAAAGGACCCATCCTGAGATGCAAAGTAGGAGACTTCTTCCCTTTTTTTTTCTTCTGACAACTATTCATAATTTGTTGCAAATTTTATTTGTGGAAATGTGTTCTTTGAGGTGCAAATACCATTAAAATTTAAGATATACAACACTGACAAAAGTGCTGGGCCACACCTCTTAATCACTAAATTCAGGTTTTTCATTCAGGTGTATAAAAGCAAGCTCCTAGCCATGCAGTCTGCTTTTACAAACGTTTGTGAAAGAACTGATTGTTCTAAAGAGCCTGCTGAATTTGTGTGTAGTACTTTACAGGGATGCCACGGTTACAACAAGTTAGTTAGTGAAATTTCTTCCTTTAGATCTTCCACGATCAACTGCAAGTGGTATTATTACGAAGCTAAAGCATTTAGCAACCGCAACACTGCAGCCACAAAGACTGCTCTTTAACTGTACATGGCAGACCATGTTACCACGTGCTTTGTTACATATGTAAATGTCTCCAATTCTCTTCTGACTCAATATCTGCAAAGTTTCCAACCTTCTCCCACATTAACAAGAGTACAAAAACTGAGCTTCATGGCATGTGTTTTCTACTGTTTAAGCAGCATGCAAGCCTTACATCACCAAGCACAACGCCAAGTGGAGTGGTGTAAAGCATGCCACCGTTGGACTCTAGAACAGTAGTAACATGGTCCATGGTGAGACAAATCATTTTCAGTCTGATGGATGGGTCTTGGTTTTGTACTCCAAGAGACCGTTACCTGCCTGACTGCCATCTGTAAAGTTTGGCGGAGGAGGGACAATGCTATGGCCTGGGCCAGTGAAGGGAATTTTTAATTCTTCAACTTACCAAGACGTTTTGAACATTTCTGTGTTTCCATCTCTGCGGGAACAGTTTGGAGAAGGCCCTTTTCTGTTCAAGCATAATGATTCCCTATAGTGCACAAATGGAAAATGGTAAATGGACTGGTGCTTCTATAGTGCTTTTCTACCCCTCACTGACCCCTCAAAGTGCTTTTTACTACAAGCCTCATTCACCCATTCACACACAACCATTCATACAATGCCTTTAAGTGCATTTAACTATCATGCACACATTCACACTCCAATGGATGCATCAGGAGCAATTTGGGGTTCAGTGTCTTGCCCAAGCACATGTCGGCACGTAGACTGATCAAACTGCCAACCTTCCTTTTGGAAGATGACATGCTCTACCTTCTGAGCCACAGCCGCCCCATGGTTGGATTAGTTTGGTGTGGAAAAACTTGACTGGCCCACACAGAGCCCTGACTTCAACCCCACTGAACACTTTTGAGATGAATGGAAATTACATTAGTGTTTGACCTCACAAATGCTCTTCTGGATGAATGGGTAAGCCTTTCCAAAGACGCACTCCAAAATCTTGAAGAAACCCTTCCCAGAAGGGTGGAAGCTATTATAGCCACAAAAGGGGAAAAATCCACATTTAAAAAAAAAACTTCTGGCCCAATGCTTTTATCTATATAGCGTAGGCTGGCTAGATACTGTTAATGTAAGTAGTAAAGTAATGTAAGTAACTGTGGTAGAATTTAGATTTAAGCCATCAGAAACCTATGAATCTTCCAGTAGGACTGTCTTATGTGGAGATAACGTTCTTTCACTGGAACACTGTTTTAGCCAAGAAAAACACTAAGATTCAGGTTCCTTAAACACAATTATTAGAATTTCTGTCTCATTAGGAGCAATCCTGGAAAAAAGCTCTCCTTATACCAACCTTCATGTATCAGAAAAAGTGAGAACAGAGCAGCTCAATATGCTGTGCCAAAATGTGGAAAACACGCCAGCAGTAAGGGATTTAAAAGCAGCGTCACACAACAGACATTTCATTTTCAAACTGTTTTTGGGTTTTTTTTCTCCTGCTGCCGGTCTGACTTAGAGAAGAAAAGAAGATGGAATAACTGGATGTCACATTCAATAAGAAACACTTGCCCTCAGAAGCTCTGCAGTGTGACGGAGGTCTCACAAATGGAGGAGCAGTTTCTGAGGCTCTGTTGCTGAGAAGATGTGAACAGTGACATAACTGCAAAACAAAGATTCACTCATTGTTCTCAGTGCTCCATCTCCCCAGTCTTCCTTTACCCTCATCCTCTCTTTTCACAGAGATAACTGGATTTCCAGGATGGTCGCATTAGTTTGTCCCAGCTGTCGGAGAGATATTCCCGCTGCTGACAGCAGAGTTAGTTTTGGTTTTGGATCAGAGGGCCGAGGAGAGAAATGGGATTTCCAGTCGTTTTCAGTCAAGCTGCTTCTGACCCCCAGTGGCAAAAAGCTGCAGAATTGCTCTTGCTTCAAGGAAAAGAAGCATGGGGTTATGTGGGGTCTGTGGAGTGGAGGAGCAGCAGGCACCTTTGCACAGAAGATCCCATTATTTCAGCTCCTTTTGATCCCCAAATAACAGAAACTGTGGTGTGTTTGGTTTCAAATTACTCTGGCAGATTACATCTGAAAGTAACAAAATGGGTCTTATTTCGCAAGGAGACAGAGAGGCCCATCTCACCTAATCTTCCCCATCATAGAGTCTTTGTGATCCCACAGCTCGCAAGACTAGGGACAGTAAAGGATCTGAATGCTGCTGCTAAAGTACTTCACAAACTAATAGATGCTACAGGCACATTGTGATTTTGGCACTTCTTGTACTTGTCTCTGGCATACTTGAATTCACTGGATCCACGCTAATGGTATGACAGCCTCTCTTGCACCTGGATGCTCACACCACGCTGGAAAGCATCCACATCAAACAGCCACACCTTCAGCTCCAAGACTTTTAAATGTGGTTTTCTAATCTGGGTCCTTGTGACTTCACACTTAATTGCACCCTGTATCCTTTATGGGTGTGTCCGTTTATACTAACAACATGTCTCAGCTGTCATTTGAGTCAGAGGGATGAAAGAAAACCCAGCAGGCTTTGTGACGCCTTATATTGTCTTTTTTTTAATCCACTGAGGGATCATCAATTTGGGGCAAAATGCTTATTCGTTTCTTGCTGAGAGTGGCTGTACAGTAAATATGAAGCTATAAGTAACAGCCACCAGCACCAGGACCCCTTTATTATGGAGCAAAGCTTTTATAATACATGCAGAATTTTTTTATTGCCTTTCCTGGCTTTCCTGAAGAAGGCGTACATTCATGTGAAAAAGAAGATTTTCCAAGGACTCTACGTAGTCCTGTGAAAAACTTAGTACATCCTTTCTGCCACCATGAGAATGAAGAGGACAATTGGCTGCCAGATATTGCTAATAAAATGCACGTGTTTAGTAGATCATCAGCAAGTGTGACCACCTCTTTGCTGGTCTTGAGCATTCAGGTGTGTGTTAACCCAATGCTACAATCTCCCCAGGAGTGGACGTCTCACCAAATGCACTCAGACCGTGTGATGCTCAGAGAAACTGAAAAAACCCGAAGAGCTACATCTCAGACTTAACAGGCCCAAGTTAGCACAAGAAATACAAAAGTTCATGGCAGTACAATTAGACTGAACCGCGTGTTTGGAAGGATTGCCAGGAGAATGTCTCGTCTCCTTAAAAAGAACAAGGCAGCACAGCTTAGGTTTGCAAAGTTGCATCTGAATAACCCACAAGCCCTCTGGAACAATGTCTTTTGGACAGATGAGACCAAAGTTGAAATGTTTGGCCATAATGCACGGAGCTTTTTGGCAAAAACACAGCAGAACACAACATATTAATACAAACACCTCATAACAATTGTGAAGCATGGCGTGGAGGTGTGATGATTTGGGCTTGTTTTGTAGTCATAGTACCAGGGCACCTTTAAGTCTTTGAGTTGACCATAAACTTCGCTGTATACCCAAGTATTCTAGAGTCTAATGTGAGGCCATTTGGTCAACAGCCAAAACTTGCCCCAAAACGGGTCATTCAAACAGGACAATGGTCCCAAGCACAGTAGCAAATCTACAACAGAATGACTGTTAAAGAAAAGGATCAAGGTGTTGTCTTGGCCCAGTCAGAATCCAGACTTAAACCCATTTGAAATGCTATGCAATGTTGTAAAGAAGAGTGGGCTAAAATTCCCCCCTTAATGTTGTGAGAGACTGACAGTCAGATAGAGAACGATTACTTCAAGTTATAGCTGCAAAAGGTGGTTCTACAAGCTACTGCATAATGAGGTGTGCTTCATTTTTCACAACTGTAATCTGGATGGTTTGATATATTGTGAATCACTTTACAGATGTATAAGTTACTTGTCTTCTTCTTCTTCTTCTTCTTCTTCCGGCTGCTCCCATTAGGGGTCGCCACAGCGGACCATCTGCTTCCATCTCACCCTATTCCTTGCATCCTCTTCCCTCACACCAACCCTCTGCATGTCCTTCTTCACTACATCCATGAATCTTCTCTGTG
>VUQH01014451.1:3345-52374 GCA_015106775.1 Etroplus canarensis
TAAAATTAAAACCACAAAAAAAAAAAAAAAAAAAGAGGTTTGGAGAAAAAAAAAAAAAAAAAAAAGGATGTAAAATATGTCAGAAGTATCAGCGGCCACATAAAATGGAGGAACTGAAAAGAGACAAGAGAACTCCAGTAAGAAAAAAGCGAGAATTCAACTTACCATGGTCCAGGATGAGGTTTCAAGGCCGGCTTTAAGACAAACTGTGATGACCACAAACTGTGGAGACACAAACCACGTTTTCCTTAAACAAAGAGTATCATGAAGTTCATCGCACATACCTGAACTCACACTAAGAAAACATTTTAGATACTGTACAAAGTAAAAGTGGGAAATATTAGCAGACAGATGAAAGGAACAAGAGAAGGAAGTACAGCTGATGTTTATTCACTGACATTTAATAACACTTGGCTGACACCTGAACTTTTTAACATAGTAGAAAGACTGCCAGGGAAGAAGACTGGTGCACTCACTGTGTAAACCATGTTGCCTAAGAGGAGATAGTCTGGAGTTCTTCCATTGCCAAAAACTGTATCTGCGAAGGGAATCAACAGCAGAGACTTTTAAGCTGTCTGTCTGCAGCTCTTGAGTTTCACATAGGGTAATACTTAAGGTGCTTCAATGTGAATTTTACCATAAAGTGCTTGGAGTGGAACAGGAAACTTAAAGTGAAAACCACAGTCAAATGCTGCTTTCATTAGTGTCCTTTGAGAGAGCCTGTAATCTTAATTTTAAGGCAGTGTTTGTATCTAAGTCCATCAGGAAAACTGAAAAGCAGAATTGGTGTCCATTAATCATGTTCAGAAATGAAATGTTCTGGCTAATTTAGTGCTGAAAGAGAGAACAGAATTGTTTTTCTGACAAAACCGTAATTAATTCTGCCATTAAAAAGGAATCCAATGCTTTCCCAAACTTCCCAAATTAATATGATTGAAATAAGCTGAGAGTCACACAGACATATTGCTTCAAACCGCCCAAGTGGGTCTGGGGCTGGGCTCAGGCTAAAATATCAACAGTGTTCGACTGCCAGTGAAGAAAGAGAGGCTCCCTTTCCCTTTACTTCCGGCTGGTCACATGGCTTGTGTGCTGAGGCTTTGCTGACAGCCTGTCAGTCACAGTGAAGGGGCTTGGCGCCTTTTGTTTGGAGAGCAGGCCCAAGCTTGTGTGGTCCTCAGCTCTGGCCAGCCAAGACTTACCAGCTCAAAGATCCCTATTCTCTTTACACACACACCCACACACACACGCGCACAGAAACTTTGCATCTTAATGTGCAAAACATGCACAATCGACCTTCTACGGATCAATAAAGTTATTTGCACTCCCAAAGAGGCAGATGGTTGACTGTTTGGATAAAAAACATCACTGTGGCCAGAAATCATCTGAAAAGATTGTGTCTATGTGATTTATCAAAGCTAAATAAGTGCCAATAACTGCATGCAAAAGCATTTTAGCAGTCATTGGTGCAAACATGAACATGCGCTTGTTAATGCGTGTCCCTCAGACTGGAGCGCACACATGTTTGCAATTCATGACTGGATGGTTGAAAAGAGAACTAATTAAGACAAAGTATGTGTCTTTGACTGTCCTCCTTATTTATCCGTCAAGTCCACTGAGAGCCATGGAGGAGTCTCTGGGAGCTACTTACCATGCTGGAAGGCTTTAAGGGGGAACCAGAAGAGGATGACGGAGTGGAAGAGGCCGTTCAGACAATGGGCCCAGAAGACCTGCAAAAAAGAGGAAAGAAGGATGGAGGGGAAGGACGCAAGAGGGGGAGGAGAGGGTAGGGGGGAGGTTGGAGAGCAGGAGATTCCAATAAGAGAGGGTGAGAGGGGGAGACAGAGTGGGGAAAAAAGCATGAGAAAAGGGTGTGGGGAGCTCCAGCTTTCCAAGTGACCCCTGACCTGGGCCCTTTGTGCCAGCCCAGCGCTAGGCTAAGTGCCGGTTTTGTCGGGGTCTTCTCGCTGAATGGCCACCCCGCTGACAGACATGTTGTATATCCTCTGTGCGTGTTATGGGGTAGAAAGAGGCTGCTGAGTGTGTGTGTACTGGCAGTTAAAGGCAATATGAAAGTGCAGGTTTAACTTGTAGTTTCATTTTGTTTAACAGAGTAAATAAAAAAAAGAATGAGTGAGCATAAGAAAAGTACACATGCTCATCTCAACAATACAAACATTGTATAACATTAATGTATGAGCTGCCAGTGTGAGGGTTTCCTCTCATTATATTTCATTAGGCTTTGGCTCTTTCATGTGAGAATTTTAACTGGTGTAGTAAGAAATGAGAGGAGAGATTAAAAAAGCAGAAATAAATCTAGAAACACACACACACTGGGAGACTGACGGGCCTGACAGAGATTAAACTGTTTTCGTGGTAATTATTAAGAGCCTGGAAAATCGCAGACTGCAGTCTACGCGTGTCTGTCTATGCAAGCATGCCGAGTTTGGACGAGTCGTTTATATCGATACCCTCTCCCCAAAACCACGCTGCTTCAAATTTACATTACACAACACGACAGCCAAACAAAACACTAATGGGCAATGTAGCATGAAACAGCCGTGAAAATCCATTCTGCCAAAAAACACTCCATATTTGTGCCCCCTTTTCCTCCCACTGTGCTGACACAGGCGCTGGTGTTAATACTGAGAAATGAAAATTCATCGAGAGTAAAGGGCAGATGGAGGAGGGTAAAAAAATGAAAACGGAAAACGCATCACATTTTAATATTTGGCTCGTTTTTAAATCATTGCTAAGTTAGAAGCTTGCTTTCTTTAGATCACTTTTCAACAACTTCAGCAAACCTGTCAGTAAAACACCAAACATTACTAATTCAAGATGAATTAGACACCAAGAAAACTGAACATTTCTAGGGATTTTTGCAAGTTGTGGGCTTTTCAGACTATTAGCACTATTTTACATTGTAGGGTTATTTCAAATATTATGCCAAGAAAATCAATGAAAAATAGGGTGTGGTGATGGAAGAAGCCTTGTTCCACACATTGGGGTTTTATAGTGCACCTTGGCCTCAGCGGTACGATGATCCCACTTTTCCTATCAACCAAAGCAGCCACCCCCATCATGGATTACCTCACTCTCCTAATGTGTACACGAAACCAAATACACTGGCTGAGGGCTGGCCAAAGCAACCCCCAACTCTATCTCTGTGGTCAAACGTGTATTAAATTATCACTAATGTAACAATCACATGTTTATGCCAATTAGCCTCCCACTGGCAGGCTCAGCTCTCCATCAGCCTCCTCCCCAACTATCCCAATCCCAGACACTGTGGGGGTGCAAACCAGGCCCAGTTTCCTCTCCACAATAATGAATGCTAATGAAATCAATAAATGCTCATAATCATTTGTCACAGTGGGATCCTTCTTTTGCCCCTCCAGCCACCCGGCTCTCTTTCTTTCCCTCGTTTCCCAGCAAGTTGCTAGGAATCCTCTCCGAATGAATACTCTGTCTATCCTGTAAATATTTGGGTCTTTGTGAGAATCCCATTTGCTAAAAATGAAAATAAAACACTGAACCGCATGAAAGCCAGTAATTAATAATGAGCCAAATATTTCTAGGGCTGCCCACACTTTGTTTCATTTTGGGTGAGTGAAGTAATATGGAGAAAAAATGTTCAAGAGAGGTGATAGCTACTGGTAAACTGCTGTGATCACCGAGGCCACATAAAGGGAAGCATAGCTTATTATGGGTGTCTTAGGTGTGTAGAATTTGTAATTAAAAGTGAACAAGCGACACAGTTGAAGCCACGCCTTGCGTTTCTAACACCCTCCGTCTCACCCTTCTCGCACCTCAACACAAACAGCTTTAATTCACAAAGACAGTATCTGTTGTGTACAAAAGAGCCAGACGTGCAGAAAGACAGGCTTCGAGGGGCCAAATTCCTGCTGGATTTTCTCGCCTCGCCTCGGGCCAGCTGCAAGGAAAATATCTCGGGAAGAGAGTAGACAAGCCAGCAAAAACAACCTGCTGACCTGGCCGAGTCATCATTTATGAGTCTTGGAAAATGTGACCCGAACAAAATGGAGGTTCGTTTGCTTCGAACTATCAGAAGAATATTTTTGTGATCCTTCTTTGGCACCAAAAACTTAATGAAGTCTTCACAAAAGCAAAAATGAGGAAAATTCCACCCTACAGTTGGATTCACAAAAAATTTTAGATGATTAAATCAGCAGCTGTGGACGTGTATCACTAAATTACTGGGTAATTTATAATAAAAATATTGCGTATCATAAAATCTTTTAATACTTGTAAAAATTTTGTGATCTGCAAACAACTCAGGGCATTTTATTTTGTGTTTAGGGTGTCTGTTTTTCTATGAAATGGCCTTATATTTCTTCCACTTGATTAAGATGGCTAGCATACATCCACTTACCAATGTTATGCTCATTCATCAGCTGTGACATTACAGTCTTAAAATGTTTTCACAGTTTTTTCTTTATTAGCTCTGGGAGAACCCCCTTCTGTTTGCTGTTATTTAAAAAAAGATGTGACATTAGCAGGGCAGCAACTAATGTTTATGACAGGTCAATCTGTCAAGTCGATTTTTGCTTTTTTTTAATTAAGAAAAACCTACTGTGTGATGCTTTCAGCTTTCTTGCCTTGTTTGAGCAGCAGTTGAAACACTAAAGAGATTTCACTAAGTATCATATATAAAGAAGAGAGTCATCAAAGCCACAACTAGAGACATTAACCAGAATGTCAGTGATCTAGTAGCTCATTCACCTCATGATCCATCACAGGTTACTGTAATGTGTGAAGTACAGAAAATAAGCGATATGTTCTCATGTCATTGGCTGGCTGTATTGCACAAACTAATATAAATTAAATGGCTTATAGTCATATCCAGGATAAAGGCCTTAGTTATATTGACCAGACCTAACCTAGCTTGGGATGGGATGTGGTACATGTAACAAGTGATGACATTTTGGAGGTGATCCAGATCATGATAAAGGAATTTGCAAATCACTTATGGAGCTAGGCCGTGGTTAAAGTATACGTTCTCCGAGTGTTTCTAGTTATGAACTGCAATGAAGACATCACAGACTCAGTTGACAGATTGATGTCTCCACCCATGTTAGTAGTTGGTAGAATGAATATTTTAACATGAGCATTTTAAAAATATTTTTCTGCCACTTCCATCAGATAAGTTCTTGAAAATCTAAAAAAAACTATTTGTGGGATTCATATGGAAAAACAGAAAAACAAGGCTTTGTTTGTCTCGCTATATTTGATAAACTATACTGGTAATACTTTATCTATATTTAATGGAGCATCTGTAATGTAAGCAATATCCCCCCCTGGGATTAAGTATTCTGAATGTGACTCAATAAGTTATGATGCATTTTAATGACATTTTTTGTGGAACAATTAACAAACCAATAAATTTTCAGAGGTGATCTAGATCCAGGACATTTTAACAACAATTTGTTTTACCATTGTGAGATAGGGGACTCTGTGGCCTTGACAGAGGTTTGCATTCTCTGAGAGCCTCTAGCTGTATTATTGTGCTACACAGTTAAGGTTCATTATGTTTTATCTTTTCAATAAATTACATTCCTCATTAGGCAGACAAGAAATGTTATTGTCTAATACTACTGCTTCCTACATATATGTATTAAAAAAATTGCAGGAGCAGACTGGTGATCCAATTGTTTAGCACATGATAAAAATTTGATATGAAGTGAGAGGATATTCAAAAGACTCTTTGTCTTAATACAGTCTCCTATGAGGTAAGCAGTTTTTTTGGTCCCAGGAAGAGCAGAAGCTACATTTAAATTCTGGGCCCCAAAAGGCTTGAAAATACTCAACATCTCTATCATAATAAACATCAAATTCTGATGTTATGGTGCTCTTTGAAGAACGGAGGAAGAAATTCAAGCTGAAAAGAAAACCTTTTAGACATTTTTTTTTGTAACAGAAGTAAGTAGTCCTTGGTCAGTAAAACTGGTGATGACACTAATGTCATTTGATACATGAAGTCTGGTATTGCGTGGGTAAAATGTGATCTGACAGCCTTGCAGGAGAACAAAAACCTCCCTCACTTAAACAAATTGCATAATTTTCTGTGACAAATGTCATGGCACAATGACACCACACTCTCGCCATTTCCTCCTTCCTGCAATTCTTTCTGCTGCATATCCCAACACATCTGACCTTCCCTGCCCGTGACCACCATGGCCAATCTGCCTTTTAATCCACCTCCATGTGGCGCTAACCAGGTCACCACGCTTTTGAGGAGGGTCTAGGAGTCTCTGGTTCAGCATGGAGAAAGGAGGAGACAACTTTATTACCAGCGGGGGAAAGCTAACAGACAGCCCCCACAACCAGACAGAATAGGTCAAGCCAGGCCAAGCCAGGCCAAACCAGGCTACGACTGGATGCCCACAAACTGCTGCCAGGTCACTGAGACGAGATGCATCACAGCAACACAACAGAAATGTCGCCTGTGATTAATGTGATTTAATTTTAACCTTTTAATTTATGGGGGAGAGCAAAATTCACACTCAACAATAAAAGGTAGAATTAAAAAAAGACCATATCATATTTCTGAGAGCTTTTATCATTATTAATTATTATTAATACTCTGGTGAAATCATCCTCTTGAGGTGATGAAATGATGCAGACAGATACTTGGTAAGCAGAAAATAGTAAATAAACCCATAACAACAAACCTAAAACATGTTAGTAGAATTAATTAATGACATACTACCTTCTTACAACTCCAATTAAAACTATAGCACAATACTACATTGTATTTTGGAGGAAAAAAAATTAAGTCATTTTGAAGAACTTATGTTATTGTTACTGAAAGAAAAGGAAAAATTAAAAAAATATAACTGCACTGAAAAGATCAAACTGAGGACTGAAATCTGCTTATGTGCACATGAAACAGTAAGCATCCACATACATAACATTGACAAGAGCTAAAAATTACCTTGGTATTAAAACCCATTGCATTCTGGGAGGTTTTGTAGAGTTCTGGGTATTTCAACATATTTTCTTTCCTGCAGGAGCGCTCAAATATTCCCAGAGTAAGAGGAGGCAAGGCAGTGAAGATCTACAAAGAAATAATCACACACAGACAGAGAAACATCAGGAGGTAAATCTGAGATAGATATTTCCTTTTAAAGATATCACATTAAATCAACCGTCCACCTCCATGTGTTTAACATGTAGAAACATTTGTTCCCTCTCCACTTGCTCCAAAACCACTGACCTTTTTATTTTGCTCTGTCATACTTTAAGTCTGTTCATATGCAAAAACCATCTCCAATGAACATCTGCGCTCTCCTTGACTGAGAAGAAGGTATTTAAAGTGGCTGAAGTGTCATTTCTTGGTGGTGTTGTAATGCTCTGTATAGCAGCTGCTGAGAGAAGAGAATGGTGTTTGTGTGGCTGAGGGGGCTCAGTGGTTCAGCTGGTGTGAGTTCCATCCTGCCCATCTGGAGTGGGAGTCTTCAGGCCTCAGTCGGCAGGACCTGCTCCATTGGGCTCTTTTCTTATTCAGAGACAGGCCGAGGAAGACCTCCATTGAGGGGCGGATTCAGCCCACTGCTTCTAACAGACTCCCACTGAGCCAGAGGAATTCCTTCAGTTTTTGATAAAGTAAAAGACCAAGACTACTTCTTCCCACCACCAAACCAGAGCTGGTTTTAAAGTGGGAGTGTGGGACAAGGGGGTGGTGGGATTATTATGAAACAATGCAAAAGTCAGAGCTGAAATGTCCTTTTCATTTGACAGTTTGTCCCTACCATAAATTACTTCAACTTGAAGCTTATCAGGAGAGTGGGGAGATCTCACTTCACACTTCTCTCATTTATTTTTGCTGACTGAATTGAACTGTTTATAAAATGAACTCAAAGTTTCATATTAACTCACTGTGGTCTTAACAGCATGCTATTAAAAATCAGGCTACAGATGCACACTTTTTTCCTCCAATTTAACTCGTGACAGATATAAAATATGAGCTCATTAGGAGTGGTACTGTTATAGAGCTCTGAGGGACTCCCTACATCAGCACCCCGCTCTCTTTCGGCTCCAGTCTTCCTATTCTTATTACCATTGAAACGTAGCTGCTCTTACTAACTACACTCTTTGGGGCAAGCAAAGCTGTTGTTCTTTCACATTCAGTACATAGTTTAGGGCACACAGGGAATACAGATTTGACAACAGGTCATAAATAAAGGAGAACTTTTTCAGGATGTTGTCACGCAATAAAGGGAACAGGTTTGGGGCACCACAGCTAATAAGTTCTGTGTCAAAAAGGGGACAGAGGTAGAAGAGTTAAGTGGTCTCTTTAGACGCAAATTTTATAAACACTCACCACATTGTACAAGCCAATGCACCAGCGTTCAAACAGAATCTGACCGGAGAAGCCATTGACGAATGCAAACCATATCTAGGAAAGACAAAAATCACAAAGGTGTCAGAAAAGCACAATAAAAACAGAGGAAATGCAAACACTGATTTATAATACAGCTTGTTTTTAAGAGTTTATCATCTTCAGTGGTAAACCTTCATGATGAGTGTGTTACAATGTTCAAAATACACCTTTTAGGGATCACTGTCATTTTAATCTGTAAAGCATTTGGTCTCAAATCAATACTGAAACCTTTAATAAAACAAATCCTGAAAACACAGCTACATTTCTGTAGTCTACTCATTTGCTCATTCACTATGTTTTTCATTGGTGATAAGAAAGATAAACAGTCGCTATTATCAGATTAGAGACAGGATTACTGTGTCCACATATTAACTATCCATTTTCCCCATCTCACAACATTCTTCAATGTGTTTTCATATTTATATCCACAGCTCCTGCTAATGTATCTTTAAAGTCTTACAATTAGAGTTAGTGGAACAGAAAAAAATATGCTTCCCTTCAATGTGAAAAAACAGATGCAGTATCATCCTTAAACTAAAGTGGTTTGGTTTTAAAGAGCTGACCTGTGATCAACCTTGCACATTAGTCTAATTTAGCCAAATTTCAAACTCCAGAAAGGCAGAAGGGCCAAAACAGACCAAATGAGAAAAAATGAGAGACAGTGGGAAAGCCAGGACCTCCAGATGGCACCACCATGATGCAAATTCTCCACTGAATTCAACACACGATTAACTTCAAACATATATCTTACCCACTGTTTTTCTCCGTGATCTACCTGATGACATGTGGGTGACAGATGAGGTTAGCTATACGGCCAGAATCAGGCCTGCAGGACTCTGAGTGATCGAGACTTTGATATATTGTGTCAGGAAAGGGAGACAAAGGTAATGTAAACCATGTGCTGAGTGGAAACGAGGCTTATCGCCGTATTTTGATTAGCCACGCTTATTTGAACAAAATAATGCCTCAAAGATGAAAGTAGAGCAATAGCTACAATCTGGTAGGGAAAATGGAACATAGATATAATTTTTATTGGTGTAAAGCAGATTTATCTGACATATGCTGGAGTAAATCTGACTGCAGAACCTGAAACTGTTTGCAGACTGTAAATTAGAAAATGCACCTTACAGGGTTACAGTTTGCAGTGTTGTGGTCCTGGACAGATTCACATCAAAACAGTGAAGGGAACATCAGCGGGTGCTGTGTTTTAGTGATGGCCAAGGAAGCATTTCCGCGCTTCATTTAACTTCATTATGAAGGCATGAACTGCTACAAATTCTCAGATTGACACAAAGCCCGTTTGAGGGCCCCACCCGCCGCTACCACTGTCTACACAACCAATAATAATCTGCCACTGGTCCTTCCCATTTACTCGTGAAAGCTTAGGCATGAAAACAAATGGCGAGGGGGTGTAGACGAAGCCTGTGTTTGCCCCAGACCCTGCCCCTCACCTACCCTTCTCTGCCTCACTCACCCATCTAGATCCCACCGTCTACTCCATCAGGTGCACTCTACCATGATGTTGTTTCTTTTATAGGAGGGGGCCTGGTTTTAAACTCATGTTGGATGTTCAGCCAAACATGGGACTATGGGTGGCTCTGAACCAAAAGACGTACAGTGCATCTACTGGCAAAACAACAAATCCCTAAACTGTTTTGATGAGAAATACATTCAGATAGCGTTGCAATGGTTATGTGTAGATGAAGCCCAAGCCATGAGGCAGTTTCATCCATTAATGTGGCTCAGCAACGATAACGAGGGGCTAGCGGGTAGGTCAAACTGCTGAATTAATTACAGCTCTGCTCAATGAGAGGCTCTGGGTTGATATATTGTTGTGCTAAGTTAAAAAAGACTCCTATTCATAGCATGTGGTAACTGCTTCTGTGTGAGTGTTTTGGCCTGGTCTCTGGGGTCCCAATAGCTTCTCTCTCTTTCTCACTCCCCCCGTCTCTTGAGGGACAGATGCATTGATTTGCTCATTAGGGGAAGTACCAGGCAGGATTTTTTCTTCTCCTTTTCTTCTCTTCATTGAGTGCCACTCAGCAGAGGGGTGTGGCTGGCCTCTCTCCCTCACTGCACATCATGAAAAACAGTGATGGAGGGAAGCGGGAGCAGGAAAAAAGGAGGACTGGGCAAGGGGTAGCAGATAAGACGACTTGCATATTCATCAGCAAATGCAAAATCACTGATTCCAGGGTGGCTCCAGCATTGTCCAGAAGTAGCTGGACGGTGTTGGAGTATGACATTTGTCCCCAACAATGTGAGTCCTGATACTCTTAAGCTTAGCACTGCAGAATTGCTAATGGCATTCATACACAAAGCAAGCAAAGAATAAAGAGCCACATAAAGAAAGAGCTGATAAATATGCTGGAAATATGTGAAGCTACAAACAGAAGCTGTCTTACAATGCCTGGCATGGCCTCTGTGGATTAATTCAGAGCTGCTGGTCAGTAAGCTTTTCTCTGCTACTCTGAGCCGTCTCTGACTAAACTGCGCTCCACTGAATGAGCTCTCATGTAATTGCCTCATAAATGCCCCTTGTCCATCAGCCCCCTCTGTAGCACCCTGGCAATGTGTCAATCAAAGCTGAGTGGCCAGCTGGCTCGTCCATTTGAATTGAGTTTCTATGGTTTCTTTTTAAAAGGTCTTTTAGCTTTAATGTGGCTGAATTCCACTTTTTCACTCCTATTCTTCAGTCAGCGATGTGACAACAAAGTCGAAGATATGGATTATGCCTGAAGTTTGTTTAGTTATTGGACTTTTGTTTAAAAATATTTGGCTGATTATCACTGGCTTTTTAAAAATAAAATCATACAAAAAGTCTCTAACTGATTAGGAAAAGAAATGCCAATCATAACAGACTGGATCCAAAAAGAGCCAAAAAGAAAGACCGAAGCTGTTGCACATGTCAATCATCCACTGGAGTGACAGCTTTACATTCTGACTCACAATTAGCCCTCCGTGAGTCACAGAAAATATTGAATTTTTCCAAGAGCTTCAGACTAAGTTGCGCTCACATTCATGTCTTCCACAATAGCCCAAGAATCCTTCGCCTTCCTATTCTATGCCTCCTATAAGAAACCAAAGACCCAGTGGAAAGAGAGGGACATGAAAAGAGGCTTAAGCACAGTCTTCCTGCCTTAGCATTCAAATTGTAACCCACACTGTACAGGACAAAGGTGCTCTGAACAAAAAGTTAAAATTCCCATCAATATCCTTGACTCTCTGCTTGCAACATATCCTGGGAGTTGAGAGGAAAACATGTGAGCTCAAAAGTAAACCTGTTAGTCCAACAAATGCAGCTTTTTCTCATACCCCAGGGTTGCCACTGTGTTAGATGTCAGGTTGTTACAATAGAGGGACATTTCAAATACTGAAGCAGCCAAATAGTAAAGAAATGTCCTATTATCTACTTCAGTCCCCTGAAGGAGTGGAGTATAAGAGGGGGAGGGGACTTATGTTTTCAGAAAGCAACAAAAGATGTGCTGGAAAGAAGCTCGCCCTGCAGACAAAACTATAGATGTTATGTTCCAGTCGTTGGAAAAAGTCCTTTGAAAATAGACCTGGTATGTTTCAAAGAGGAGCGGTACTTGGCTACACAAGAAATGAATGCTGAGAAAAAAAAAAACTGACCAAGTTTTGATGTATTGACGGACTCTACAAGTGTACAGGTCCATTTAGAATTTAAATAAAGGGCAGGCAGTTAAAACAAGCGCAAAGGCTTAAATATGTAACAGTTGTACATTAGAACTTATATCACCTTTTTTGAACTTAAACATCAAATTCTGAGGGAGTGAAAAACCAAAGTTTACACATGATTAAAAACAGGGACAACCCAGAGTAATCCAGTTTTGAGATGTAAATGTCAAATGTAATGGATCGTACCAACAGAAAATTACATTTGTTTAAAATTGAATTTTACTTTGAACTTGTTCTTTGAACTATAACAGGGTATCTGAAAAAGGGGAGCAGGATCGAACAGTCACAATAAATAAACTGCAGTTACAGCTGAGAAAAAAAAACAGTTTCCCTCTTTCACTCCAGGTCACAATGAGCCAGAAGCAGACATACTGGTATGTTAAAAGGAGATGACTGATTTTTCATGGAACATAAACCAAAAGGAGGAAAAAGGGGATCAGAGGTTAAGTGTCACAGAAAGAGGATCAACAAAGAGAATATTAAAGTGCTCATATTTCCATAACAGGTTATGATAGTTTGAAAACATTTGTCTTAATTTTTCTGGCCAATACAGAGCTTCAACATAGGAGTAGTCTCCAAATCCTTTGCCTCCTATAAGCACAGGGTCCTGTCTGACAACATAAGGGTAGAGAGGTGGAGGGATCAGTTCTTAAAAGGGGCGAATTATGTTTTTTGTTTTCCCTCTTTGGCTTATTTTGCCTGAAACATAATTCTAGAGGAAAGAGACACTTCTGAGTGGCTGCGCTCAGGAGCTGGAGCAGGTCGTCTTCCAAACAAAATGTTGCTGGTTCGATCCCCAGCTCCTCCGAGCCTAAATGCCAAAGTGGCCCTGGGCAAGACACTGAACCCCAAGTTGCTCCAGATGCATCCATCGGAGTGTGAATGTGTGCGTGATAGTTAAAATGCGCTTAAGGCGTAAGATAAAGCCCTGTATGAATGTGTGGAAATGGGTGCATGAGGCTTGCAGTAAAAAAAAGCGCTTTGAGTGCCAAGTTAGAGCAGAAAAGTCCTATACAAGCACTAGTACATTCTTAAAATTAATTTAATGCAAAATTTCAGACCCCTACTGTCATTAGTTTTCCTTAAAAAATGATGAGTTCTCCCCATGCATGTTTGAACTCTGGTTTCTTCTGCCACTGAAAAACATTCCAGGGTAATGCTGCCATTCCTGAATCCATTTATTCAGAAGATCATATGTGAGGTCAGACACTGATGTTGGATGAGAGGGCCAAGTTCGCAATTTCTGTTCTAGTTCATCTCAAAGGTGTTCAGGTCTCTGTGCGGGCCAGTCAAATTCTTCCACAACAAACTCATTGAATCATGCCTTTACGGAATTTGCTTTGTCACCTGGAGCACAGATATGCTTGAACAAAAAAGGGGCTTCCCCAAGCTGTTCACAAAAAGTTGGAAGCATAAAAGTCTTGGTAAGCTGAAACATTAAGATTTCCCTTCCCGGGAAATAAGGTGCCCAGGTCAACCCCAGAAAAACTGCAGTGGTGGCATGCTATTCCAGTACCACACTGAAATTCAGTGTGCTCTTTAGAATGACCCATTCTTTCAGAAATGTTTGAGGTGTGTCCCAAAAGTACACAAAATACTTTAAAAATAGTCCAAATCAACAGAATTTGAATACTAAATCTTGACTAAAAAAAGAATTTCATCCAAGTGCAATGTGATATTCCCCAGAAATGACAACATGCAAGATCCTAACCCACCATTTTAGGGAATGCATAATAGCCAAACTTGCTACATTCGTCAGAAAAGTGCACAGCCTGTTGATCAAAACATCTGTGCACTACCAGTGATATGCTTGTCGATGATAGTAAGCACTTTACTTGTCCAGTCACTCTTGGTTAGATCTGAGGTTGCAATCTGCACTGTGTCTGGTATCTGTCAGACGCCATCAAACCCACCACACAACAACTGATTGATGCTGGCAGAGATGTATGTAAACTATCTAACCCCCATCCACTGATATACAGGGAGTGTGTCAGACTGTCTGAACATTTTCCCTCTAAAGGCCATCAGTACAGTAAAACTCATAATCACAAGGCTAGGAAGAAAAGCAATAATTTTTACATCTGAATCTATTTGACATATGTTACAACAACTACTGTCAAGGAAGTGTAAAATGATAAAATTTATACTTTTAAATGTTAGAACATAAAATATGTGGCATGACTAGTAAGCTGGTTGGGCCTCAAAATTATTCATATTCTTATGATTCAATAACTGGCAAGGACTGAAAGTAGACGTCCTGGTAATGACATATAGTTTTCCCTCTATTACAGTGTGTATGTTTGTGAGTTTGCCTGCATATTTGTGCATATTTTGTCCAGATATGTCAGACTCAAAGGCTTCACACAACCTGACAGGTACATAAATACAAACATGGAAACTCTAACAAGAAATCTTTGCCTTTACGTAGTTGTGTCAATTGGATCCCTTGGAGAAAAATCTCAAAGCTGTGCATTCACATCTGGTCCACTGCATAGTTTTCAGTGTTGAGAGCTACTGTGTAAAATCTTACCTCGATGATGTAGAGGACAATGTTCTTGTAGAAGCAGTACAGGATGCATTTGGCTACGCGGTTGTAATTCCAGGCTCCATGGACGAGCAGCAGATTCTTTAAGTATTTGAACTGTGTGGGAGGAAAGTAAATGAAGGAAAATGAAAATATAAATGGATGACAGAAGTCTGTGTACAGCAGATTGTCTAATGGCTCTTCATAATCAGAAATCAGTGCTGGACCACTAGAAGATTTACAGAACTTCAAGATTAAAGAAAGGCTTTTGTCAATCCCCAGCAGAGAGCTAAAGGACTGATGAGGCATTTGTGGCCAAAACTCTCAGTAACACATTCCAGAAATGTGTAGACAAAGACCGTAAGGCCGAGCTTTGATTTGCTGAAATTAGAGGGGTTCATATGGGGGTATTAGTCTCCAAGGGCTCAGCATAATAGTTAAATGGCTTCATAATTACACCACTATTTAGGGCCTGTGGTGAACTTTCAATCTCAGTACAATTTTGGCTGATGAGTGTGATAACACTGGAGCAGAGCAAGTGTTCCATGACACCTCTTAGCCATGTAGCAAAGAAAGAGTCCTTAAAAGTATCTCTGAAATTGAAGTGGGAGGGTTGAATTAAACTGAGGTTGTGTCCAAAATCATTCACTTAATCACTTCTCCCTCACTGCTCCCATTTAGTGAGGCCATCGGCAAAATGAAAAGACACTTTCGAACGCTACTTGGGTCATTTTCTTGGCTAAGTTAATTGCTTTATTGCTGTTGCAAAATTTAAAAAATGATAAATCAATGTCAGCTTAAAGAATAAATACTGAAACATTTTTTCTGATAAATACAAACTATATGAACTTCAGTATTGGACCACCTATACATTGCACCTACAAGAGCTTGAATGACATTCCATTCTAAATCCATAGGAATTAATATGGAGTTGATCCCCTTTGCAACTATAACAGCTTCCACTCTGCTGGGCAAGCTTTCTACAAGATTTTGGAATGTGTCTGAAGGAATTTTTGCCCATTCATCCAGAAGCACATTTGTGAGGTCAGATATAGATGATGGACAAGAGGGCCAATCTTCATTCTAGCTCATCCCAAAGGTGTTCGATGGGGCTGAGGTCAGAGCTCTGTGTGGATCAGTCAAGTTTTTCCACACCAAACTCATCTAACAATGCCTTTATAGACATTGCTTTTGCACTGGGGCACAGTCGTGCTGGAAAGAGAAGGGCCTTTCTAAAGCTGTTCCCACAATGCTAGAAGTATAGAATTGACCAAAATGTCTTGATAATCTGAAACATTAAGAATTCCCTTCACCGGAACTAAGGGGCCCTGGTCAACTCCAGAAAAACAGCCAGATAGCATTATCCCTGCTCTACCAAACTTTACAGCTGGCATAATGCAGCCAGGCAGGTAACATTCCCCTGGCATTTGCAAGCATTCACTGTTCCAGAGTTCAGCGATGGCGTGCTTTACAACACTTCATCTCATGCTTGGCATGATGCTTGGTGATATAAGGCTTGCACGCAGCTGCTTGGCAATGTAAACCCATGCCATGAAAACTCCCAGCGAACAGATTTTATGTTGATGTTAATGCCAGAGGAGGTTTGGAACTCTGCAGTTCTTGAGTAGGAGAAACATTTCTGACTTTTTCGCACCTTGCCCATGCTTCCACTTTGCAATAATCCCAATTACAGTTGAGCATGGAATATCTAGGAGTGGAGAAATTTCACCAATTGACTTGTTGCAACGGTAGCATGACTGAATTCAGTGAGCACTTTAGAAGACTCATTCTTTCATAAATGTTGGTAAAGGCAGACTGCATGACTGGCTGCTTGATTTTACACGGCTGTGGCAATGGGACTGAATGAACCGAGTTCAATTATTAAGAGGTATGACCCAATACTTTTGTCCATACAACACATTATAACTGGCATATTTTACAAAATTAATAAATAGATACACTTTGTGGCAGTTTATGCTGTAGTGTGTTGCTTTCCTTTCTCTCTTTCCTTTGACAGTAACCACTAGTTTTACACTTTTTGCTAGCATTCTGTAATACTTTTAGTGCACTACATAGAGTATAGTAAAATTCCCATTGCATTTGGACACAATTTTTTTTAAATGGCAAAATGCCGACTATATAATCCACTGTATAGTGAATAGTGAGTGACTCAGCCTGAAATTTGGAACACAAGTTTGTTTATTTTGGGATCTGCTTGTCTTTCAGCATCACCACAGAATTCCTTGGCGATATGAAAGAACAGTCACAGCTCCCAGTTTGCATGACCCCTCAAAGGGCTGGATCACACATCAGTTAACACGGGGCAAAGCTGATGACAGACAGGCAGCAGAGGTGCCTCAGCCCAAAGCCTCTTTCCTCTCCACTTAGTTTAACAGATAATACAGAGTTTTCAATTATTAAATCTCAAAAACTAGCTGCCTAGTAATATATAGCTGCAAAGTGCTCATCTGACATTCTCAGACATTAATCTAAATCATCTATAGGAGCAGAAAAACAAGTTATACAACTTCCCAGGATTGATTTCAGTTTGTAGCTGGCAAATTACAGTTAATGTACCGTTGCACCAAGATGCAGAAAGTACCACTGGAAGTCTGGCGGTGTAATTTAATTTGATGCTGGGACATAACCTAAATCAAGAGGCCACCTGTCTTTGAAGAACACGCACTTTCTACATGTCATGTGGATTAAATGGGGCACTTCGGACAAACCCAAGTCTCTTGATTAGTAATTGCATACTGACGCACAGAACATGTACTGTGTCTCAGTCAAGTCTTGGTTCAACACACTCTCAAGGCCCTTGGCTGTGCAAATACAATGTACTAAGTGGTGTTCTGTGTAAAGGAGATCAAACCAAACGGATTCTGTGCCAACAGGTATCACATAACGATGCAGAGTTTCAGAAAAAATTGTTTCTAGGACATTAGTTTGTATGTAAGTTGCATTTTGCCAGGATCTGTTTCTCTATATTTATGTTAGGAGTAGGGTTTCACCACATGCCTGTTTTACAGGAGCTGCTACTTTACTATACAAGCTAAAGCCCTTTCACAAATATGGCCCATTGTTACTCAGAACAATGATCCAAGCTATCAGTAACATGTAATACATTTGACAAAACAGTGACAGAGCAGTCAGTTTGCTGACAGGGCATGAATAACAGTGTATGGGTAAAGTATGGATAAGCACCTTCAGCTTTGACATGTTAATCAAGTTAAAGTCACATTTTATCATTAAAAAAAGTGTACATGTTGGTTGTCTTTTTTTCCACTTTGCTTCAACCAAATTAAGGTTATTACTATTAATAACCTCTAAAAGACTTTAAGATTGACGCTAGTTAATACTGTCTGTCTCTGACTACAAATGGAATTCCATCAGGGCAAAGTTACTTACAGCTGTCAAAGTTATCATACATAATGATTTACCACTTTAAAAGGCACCTGTTATGTTTCCAGCTCCATACTTTTATCACGGAAATGTTCTAGGTTAGCTTTGCATGATTCATAAATCAAATAATCCTTATTTATCTCATATCGGGCTTTTGTGCAGCCACTCAGTTCATGCAACGTCTGAAACAAGCTGTGTAAAACTCATTCCTCCTCCTTTTAAGACATGTTTCTTTGAATGGTTGCCCCTCATGAATAGAAGACTTGAATCTTAGCTGGGTTGGTCTTCTGTGATCACAGCTAGTTGTGTGCCAGAGATAACCATATAAAGGACATCCCCTGACACTGACATCATACAGAGTCAAAAGCAGAAAAAAAACCTTTTTTAGCATTTAGAGCAGTCTGAAGCCTGAACCTTTAGCTGCCAGGGACCACTTGCACATACACTGATGTCATATTAGAAACTTTAGCCATGTTCAATATGAGCATTCACTATTGTGGCAGAAAAGGCATAACAGGTCTCCTTTAACTTAAACAATAACTAGAAGTTCCCACTTTAGATACCTGTGCTTTTCATCTCCAGCTACTAATCCACATGTTGTATATTTTCTCACTCAACATAAGCCACTATACTCACCTGGGCTATAGAGTAGTCTGAAGAATTTGCTGCCTGCAGACCTTCGTTGCCTGAGATTCCCACACCAACATGAGCTGTTTGGATCATTCCTACGTCGTTAGCACCATCGCCAATGGCCAGCGTGATCACCTTCACCTGTTTTTTCACCATCTCAACCACTTCCGACTTCTGAAGAGGAGACACCCTAAAAGAGAGCAAAGCATAAAAGATGCACGTTAACGAGCAAGTCATCATAGTTAAAAAACTGATTCAGGAAAACAGGAGCTCAAATTCACAATACACAATGTATGAGGCCAGCAGCAACTCATTCATCTATACTTAAATTATGCAGATCTAGTATTAGACATTTATATTTTGATGTGAATGGAATAATATTAATTCTAATAAAGTTTTGAAATTAGCGACCAGCAAAACACCAAGATTTCTCTTAACTTGAAGAATAGAAGATTGTGGATTTCAGGCAGTTGAGCCAACCTTTGAAAACATATTTGCGTTTTGTGAAAAATCTCTCCAAGAGTTACAAATAATAAAGCTCCCAGGTGGCAAAAGGAATAAAGTACTTGCAGAAGCTGCATCTAATCTCTAGTAGCTCTTATTCTGATGTGAGTGGGTTCCACATAATTAGCAGTGTTTAATGGTGGGAAGTCAGTGAACGATCATGTCTGCACAGTACTAACTCCTGCTGGTTAAATGAGGCAAATGTGTGGTGGATGACAGGGTGGCAAGGTGAATAAAGCAGGCCTGTTGAAGTTGCTTGACTAGAGTCTAAGATCTAAAGTTGCTTTAGTGACACTGGTGAGCCACTTTGATACAGATCCTTATAAAGATCAGGTATACAGCTGGTGACACTCATGACTAAATAACTTCCTTAGTCCTCTAAAGTTATTTTTTTCCCCTCTTTCAAATCAGTCAACACACCGTATCTACAGATAGGTGGTTTCCATTTAACTAATTACTGCACATGTGATGATTTAGCTGTATCTTATGTGCAATTTTTATACTTTAATTAAAAGGTTTCTGTTTTTGCTTTTTTGTTAATTGATGATAAAAAAGCCACAATAATGCTGCAATGCAATGACACATCATGACTTTGTGATGAATGTTATATGTAATATACAGTAGCAACAGTAAAGTTGGCACTCTATATACACTAATACAAATACTACTCGTGATACTCTCTAACAGAAGCCCTTTGTTAATTCATTAAGTAAAACCAATCCTGCTCCTTTACAAGACTTCAACCTTTTTATGCCTTCACTGTCAGCAAAGCCTTGAGCCTCCTGACAAGTGCTTCCTCTTTGTGCACCAAGACCAACGTAGTATACAGTAAAAGAAACTCTCTGGAGATGATGTTGTAAACTGCATGTCTGTCTTTAGCTGTGAAACTGTTAATGTTTATGTTCTCCATGGTTTAAGAGGCCTCATTCATCTCCCAGTGTATCTTAGAGCCCACAGAGTGTGCACAAGGCAAAAGCAGGTAAAGGTGGGGGCAAAAAATAAATAAAAATTTGACGTACTGCACGGAGTAATAGCGTGGCATCTAAAGAGTTGCTGTTGTTCTGAAAACATGGCGCTGACTTCTGGCCCCCAGACCCGGTCATGGCTGCTTGAGTACTTAAGTACTTCCTATCATTTATGTGGTCTGTGCAGGCCAACTGTGTACCTTCATGTTTAAAGTTGCCATTTAAATTTATAACTATTACACTATGCTGCCATAAAAATGCTAGATGACCTTTGTGGCAAAGAAATAATACATTTGTAGCTTTATCATGTAGTTCTCAATTTAACTGGGAGGAAATATTTAAGAGGAAATATTTAACAATTTGGATTATTTACTCTATTCTGACATTTTTTTGAAAAAATCGTTTAATGTCTTGCAAATCTTTCTTTTCCCCCTTTTTTGTGCTCGGGGTTTATTTTATTGATTCTGGCATAAATCTTACCTGCAGCATATGACAGCTTTACAGGACAAGGCGAGGTCCAGGAAGTACTGACGCACTCCAAATGTAAGAGCATATTTTAGAGTCTTTCCGTCAATAATGAGAGCAAAGTCATTTTCCTTGTAGAGGGCATCTCCCAGCATTCCACAGTGGTGGCTGAGTGTTTCTCTTGTTCTCTGTAAGATAGAAGTGGAAATGTTGTAATGCGTTATTTCAATTTGAAGGCTCAAGAATTAGTGTTGTATTTAAGGAAACTTAAACTGTTGGTAGATAAACTCAAGTATGTTGCACCGGTGGACTGGTTTTCATCAGTCTTATGTGCAGCTTGAATACGACTATTTCAGAATCAGAATCGTTTATTAATCCCGGGGGGGAATACCAATTTAAACAATATAACTGTATAATAAAACTGGGAATTTGGTGAGCACATCCTCCACCAAGACTTACATCCTATTTCACAATTTTAAAGACACTGATCAGGATCTGCATTAAATTTAATGGGCTGTCAACCTGCCAATGTCTAATCCTTCTCCAAGGTTTCATGAAGTTCAGTTTGGCAGAGTTTATGCAAGCTTGCCCACGAACAACAAACAAACAAAAAATAAAAATTAAAAACAAAAAGAAACAAAATACCAAATAGCCTTTACCATGGCAGAGAAAACATCCTAAAGTGAAAAGTACAATATAACAAAAGCAGCAATTATTAGTATTATTAGTCTATGTTTCACTCGAAAAATAAACATTAGTGCAATTCATTTTTTGGGAGATTCTGATGTAAAACGAACTGCTAAGATATTTGTTTAGATCTTCTTTATTCAGTTTGTAAATGAGGATCAGCAGCAGAAAGCAAAAGAAAAGCTCTTCTTTTATCATTATTTAAGCAGTAAAATAACTTAAAGTCTAAAAATAAAACCACACTGGAACAATGGTTACATCCACTGTGGCATTCATATTTCTTCACAAAGCTAAAATTTATTAATTCCTTCTCAGAGACGTGGCCTCTAAAAATAGTAATATTTATTTATACTAATGGCCATCAAATCTCCACTTTGTATTAGTTTAAAACAGACAGATCTGTCCACTCCTGCTGTTAATCTCTAACTGCTGCAGAGCAGCTGTGCCTGGTATTTTAGATATTTATTATCATTCTCATATTTATTACAGTGAAGCCTTAGCTATGATGTAATAACAATGATGAGTTCCTTGAGTAGATCATGTTTGCTTTTACAATACATATATCTGTGGTGATGATGAAGAACTATAAATATGTCACTGACAAGAGAATTAACTGTCCTGGTATAGGGGCATGTGGACTGAATGGCGCAGTGGTGAGATCTTCATTGTATTCCTCATTAAATCATCGTCACCACAGATGGTGAAGTCATTAGCAAATAAACCAATCTCTGTATGTAACCATTATCTGTGTGACAGCATTTTTTTAATCTAATAGAGCAATACTAAACTAATTTGCAAAAACTTTTATTAAATAAGTAAGCAATAGTTTAAATGATATCCTAGTATAGTTGCATTCAGTCATAGTACAAGTGCAAGAGATTAAATAAAGCAAATAGGGACAGAATTATCATAACTGGGCAGAAAAGATGCAATGATATTATTGATGCCCAAATAACTGAAAACATTTTTTAAAATGTGGCAATTAATGGAACGGAACGACAGACGGGTCCGGCCTGGTGTTGAGGTCAGATATTTCAAAGCAGTCAGATTGTACCAGGGGGATCATGCAATGTTGGCTTGGCATAACAAAACTCTGAAACCTCAGCTTAAAGGAAATATTTGGAGAAAGGGGCTTTATGTTTCACAAAGCCAGAGGAGGAGCGCGAGAGACACGCACAGAGAGAGATGATGGATTAACAGAAGAGAGAAACTGAGCAAGAGGATACAAGCAGAGAGCAGCTGCGAGGACTTAGCCATCCCTGATGGGGTCTGTAAAACAGCACGAGATGAGCAGCGGGAAGGCAAGTGTGTGTGTGTGTTCAGGCCGGAAAAGTCATAAGTTGTTATATCCACATACAACTGCTCCACTCAACTAAAACTACTCCTTCTAAGTTTTCAGAGTGATTTCAGATGACATCTCAGTGTGAGAGCATGTGTGCGCTGTAAGCATATGTACGTGAAAGAATTTGCTTTGTTTGGGCACAATGTATTCTTCCCAGTGTGATAAACAAAGTTTACCATTTTCTTAAGTAGGGCAGCCATTTCCCTCCTAATTTCCACTGAGGAATTTTTGCACTAATGCTATATGTCTCCTCCTGAAGCCTCTTTTGTTCTGGCTATAATGACCAGTTTAACCTATGTCACAAGCTTGTGTTTGGTTTTGGAAAGGGTATGTGTCTTCCATTCAGAAAGCCACAAAAAAAAAGTTCCCATAAAAACTGAGCTCCATTGTTGATAAAGGCCTTGGGAGATATAGCCAGAACAAAACGTGACACTCATGATGTGGAATCTGGACATTTGTATGCACATAATGTCATCGTCTGTTTTAGACTTGAGAGGTGTCCGAAAAGGAAGACGTTCCTCCTTAGTGAGAAGTGTTTAGACACATACTTTTGATTAATATGTCGCTAAAAAACAACCCATGTTAAGGAATGAGTGTTTAGAAATGATATTTTACTCTTAGAAAAAGGAAAATAATGAACCCCATTTGTCTGTAACTGTACATTAAGATTAATATACCAATGCTATGTAAGTACTATTTGGTCTCAAAATGATTAAACACCCTGACAAGAAGACAAAGTGACCTAATCTGAACTTCGAGACAGCATTTTAGTTGAATTTCACTTCACCTAACATTTAGTACAGGAGATGTCAAAAACTGCATCCCTTTGATAACTGTTTCTAAACAGTGCAAAGAAACAAGCCATGCTTCAGTTACTCTCTTTTGCAGCACAAGAGCCCTCAGAAGTACCAGCCCTGCTGCCTGGCCCTCTGTTCACTGTTCCTCCTCAGTCTTGTTGGAGAGACTTCTCTTTTTGCATTTTAACAAACTGCCTTATGTAAGCATCTGCTCAACCACAGTAGAATGGGAGCTGACATTTCAAAGCGCTGGTTCGTGTGCTTTATGAATCCACCAACCCCGAATTTCTAGCTCAACTTCATTTATCACGCCTAACGACCGGCTGACAGAATGAAGGCCGTCCGTCATCGCCCCTGAACACCCTCCCCCGCTGCTTTCCACTCCTTCATTCCCTTCTTCTCGCCATTTCCCCCCTTCTTGTCCGACAACCTAAACACAGCAAGTTTCTTCTCCGTTCGTGGCTCCTCTGCCTTAGCTTTCTCCAGTGGAAGTGCAGGGACTTGCCCTTTTCAATCTCAGAAACAACAGACAAGGCTCTCCTGCCGGGGGGTCAACAGACTTCTCTGCTGGGTGTCTTAAAGATGTTAAATGCAGAATTTAGGATGTGTGGTGGCTTTATGTGGAAGACTCCCTGTGGCCTCATAATTTTAGTTTGTTTACAGGGATTTAGTTTTAGATAACAGGGATTGGGGGTGAGAGTATACAACACTGTGCAAAAGTCTTGAGCCACCCCTCATTTCTTTATATTTTGTGAGCAAACTGGAAAAAAGGTGCACCAATTCATCGAAAAGTACCAAAATAAAGGGAAATACAGTGAAACAGAGTTTGTACAATTCTAACAAGCGGAACTCGCTTAGACAAGCTTTCTTGTCATTTCTTTAAGAAGGATTCAGGAAGCTCTCTAGGCTTCTTGAAGGACATTCCAAAGTTCGTCTTTGGATGCTGGCTGCCTTTTGTTACATTCTCTCTCAAGACAATCCCACACTGCTTCAATAATAAAGAGGTCCAGCCTCTGGGGAGGCCAGTCTGTGACTAATAATGTTCCATTGTGTATTGTTTCTATGCAGGTAGGCTTTCACTGCATTGGAAGTGTGTTTGGGATCACTGTCATGCTGAAAAATAAAGCCACTGCCAATCAAATGCTTTTCAGACAGTATTGCATGATAGATCAAATTCTGACAGTACTTTTCTGCATTCATAATTCAATCGATTTTGACAAGATCCTCAACACCACATGCTGAAATAAGGCCCCAAACCATGACAGAGCCTCTACTGTGTTTTACAAATGGTTGTAGACACTCACTGTTGTACTTCTCTCCTGACCTCTGTGCATATTGATGACTGTTTGAACCAAAAATATCCAATTTGGATTCATCACTCCATATGACCTGTTGCCACTGATTTTCAGTCCAGTTTTTATGTAATTTGGCATAATTTAGCCTTTTCTCCCAGTTTCTCTTCCTTAAAAAAGGCCTTCTTGACGAGACCATTTTTGATGAGACTTCCACAACCAGTAGATGGATCAACTAAAGGGCCAGATGCATCTCTCAGGTCTCATGTTAAGTCCTCTTTTACATTTTTTAAAGACATGATTTTCAGATACTGTTCATCTGCTGTACATAGATTTCTAGGCCTGCCACTTCTTCTGTCCTCCATTCATTTCCTCAGATTTTTTAAAAACCCACAGAACACTTTGCCAAGATATGACAAGTTTTCAGTAAATCTCTCTTTGGGAATTCATGTTTGCTAAGTGTTCTGGTTGGTGTAGACACAACACTAGTTCATCCCTTGTGTTAGTTGCCTTAATTATGCTTGTAAGAGTCATAGGTCTGTGTTAAGTGTTTAACAAACAAAAAACATTCCTCTCAAAGTGGTCAGGCACAAGTACAGGACTAAAAAGTCAAAAATTTTGAGAGACTCTCAGAAAGCCTGGAGAACTATTGCTCAAGACCATTTTAAAAACTACAAGAAACTTTTGCTCCTTGGAAGCTAAATATAAAGGAATGAGGCTCAAGACTTTTGCACTGCACCTAAATGTTTATAAAAATTTACCTTAATAAGGGCTTTAACTTGTGTATAGTTCTATTTTTATATTTATTATTTACTTAGAATAACTGTTAATTGTTTTTGTATACTGTTCCATGATCTGTTGACGTCTGCCATGATGCTTGCATGAAAAGCCGTTGTCTGTAACTTTCATTTCATCAAAAAAAATGCATTTTTACATGTCTTCAGTTCATGTTCTTCCTTGATCTCTGACAATATTACATCTGTATTCAAGATATAACCAACGCTGATAACCATAAGTCAAATGGCAAAGAGGCTACTATTATTTCTAAGATAGTAAAGAAGCAATTAAATCAACCTTTAGATGAACCTGACATAAAATTACAAGAAGCAACAGTTTTATCACAGATTTTTATGAAACAATCGTAGGTTTTATGTGTTTTGATTCCCTTTTGCAGGGGTATACTGTATACTTACATCCAAAGTGTCTTCATTGATCACTAGCATGCCCATGTTCTTGGTCAGCAGTTTGCAGGAATGTCCTACAGAAAATAGGAAGTTCTACATTTTAGAAGAAAATTATAAGACGTGAACATATAGGAAGCCACACCAGATGCACCAAACTGTACATAAAATTCAGTTTCAATAATCCAGTTACCTCATCTGCTTGGATTCAAACACATATACACATACAAGCATTAAATACATAAAACTAAAAGATTAAAACAAGCGAAACAACATTTTAAGGGACCCAATTAAAATTTTACAGCTGAGAGCAAGTGTCTCAGGACATGACTAATGAGTTTGGTTTACAGGAGTTTGTCAGTTTCCTGTTTTAATAGGCAGTTACAACTCTGAGTTACCCTACATGGCTCTCTAGGGAGCGCTTCCCTCAGCTTTTGGCTGGGACAGATGCTCAGGGTCACCAGCAAGGTGGTAGGGGGAACCTCCCATTGGGGAAAACAGAAATGTTTCATGAACTAAGACTGAAGCATTCAGTTTAGTGCTCTGGATGTATGAAAAGGCTGCCATCTGTGGCCATAACCACACAAATATTTGTGGGCTTCAACACTTTGCTTCTGTCTGGAAAGGGATTTTAGTCTCTTTAAGAGGGCTACCACAAAACCTGTATTTTGTGAATATATGGGTGGCATTCTCTGTTAGTGAAACTAAGATAAGATTATGAATGAACTGCAGTTAAACACAATAGTGCGCACACAGCGCACGCGCGCACACACACACACACACACACAGAGGAAATGAGTAAATTTCACCTCTAGAGTCAAAACCAAACAGGGTTGGGCTCTGGGGTCTGGCAGATTGTTTTCTTAAGTGCAAAGGTGTAAAAGTCCAGAAATTTGCCAATGTGTGCAAAATATCTCCTCATCTCAGCAGTCTTTACTACCTTCCCCCTTGTCAATTCCTGCTACAGCCCTTCCGCTTAATGTGTTTACCTTTAGCTCATTTGACTGCTCTTTTTTTATGTCACCAAAGTTAAATTCTTGGCCTTTCTCCATCTCAGGCGGAACCAAAAGCTGCTCCCACAGGACTTGAGGAATGTGTAACAATGACACTTGTGTCACGCTAATCTGGAATTTTGCCTCAGGAGCAACAATTAGAAATACAAATGTTGACCACAAAAGCCACTCAAAATGGGGAACATGCTGACTAGGCTTTTGACTGGCAAGAAGAAAGGGAGCTTGGAATTAATTGTAAAATGATGGCAAGCTGGAAAGGTCGACATAATGGGAGTGCATATTTGTGCGGGTGGATTGTTTTTACTCTTTAGCGTCTCTCTGCTTAAGGACATGATGCACCCTGCAGCCAAACTTAACTGAGACTGAGTAAAGTGAACAGTGTTTTCCTAACTGATCAGCAGGCTCTTTCCTTTTAGTAAATTCTGGCTCATACCTGCCTTGAGAGTTACGTACACAGAACTCCACTCAACTAACAGGTCATAGCATTGAGGGCATGTCCAACAGCAAACATTGCTCCTTTCTCAGACAGCCAGACAGTTTTAGAATAGTTGCTTTATATTATTTCATTATAGTGCAGGTTTAGGGAATATTAATGCATTATTAAATATTTCATTAACTACATGAACTCAACAGCATTAATGCCCAACATTATGTGCTAAAAGTAGCACTTGGGTGGTTTAGGCCACCTCAAAATGTAAAATAATGTCCCCGGCTGAATTCATAAGTCTAATTTGGCCAGACATGCACCATAAACTCTGCCAATTGGTATCATCTTTCAGTTAGGAAAATAGTAAAAAATAAAGTCAATATTAGGCAGACTTTTTACAGAGCAGCTCAGTCAAAAGGCGGACCTGTAAAAATACTTCCAGTGAGAACGAGCTTCTGCTGCCTCACATCTGGGCACAGAGGGCACAAAGGGCTGATTCAGTGAGGCCACAGTGGTAGGTGCAGCCACAAATGGAGGTACTTTTGATATCTATTTTTCTGATCTCAGTGTTACCTGGCTGGGTGTATTCAAGGTTGATCCATTTGAAGTATTAACCTACATCTATCACAGAAAGAAGAGGAATATGAACTGAAATCGTCAGCCAACAGAAGTCATCCACCTTTCTGATAACATCTGCAAGACTAAAACCTCTGGGGAAGTTAGATACACGAGGCATGCCTGCTTGTGTACATATGCATGTTATTTATTTCATGTCAGTGCAATGTGCTCATACATCATCTGGCATTCTGCAGCGGATGCTTTCACTAGATATGTGTGACAGAGAAACATTCAGCTTGTCAGTAGTTTGTCTTGCTGGGTGAAGAATGACTGGAGTACCTGTAAGAGGCTGGCATGCACTTCAGCACAGCAAAGATCAGGCTTGCCAGTGACTTTCCTTTTGGTATGACACCAAGCACACAAATGAGGCTAAAATATGTCACGGAGCACCGAACACGGGTGAAAATAGTTACTGATGCTTTCACATTATCATAGAACTCAATTTTAGCACTGTAACCAGCAGTGGTCTGCTATTTGGCAGTTTGGCAGCTTTAATGTAGGTTTCCTTTAGGCATGTATGACATCTGACCTCAGTGTGAAGGGGAGCATGTTAAAAACACATTTTCCTGCACTGGCTGCTTTAAAAACTGCGCAATTTCTAGTAACAATATTAATAATATTAGCAATAAAACCATATGCCATATCTCAGCAGCAATCATACAAAACATCAAGTTCAAAGACTATACAGTCATCTAACTGTTGCTGCTTACCAATATTGATGGCAGTTTCCTGTTTGTCCCCAGTCAGGATCCAAATCTTAATGTCAGCCTTCATTAGAGTCTCGATAGTCTCAGGCACCTTATCCTGGAGCTTATCCTCTATTGCAGTGGCGCCCAGGAGCTGCAGGTTCTACACCAGAGAAAGTCAGTAAACAAACCAGTTAGTGGGGATCGTAACAAAGGGAGGCCTTTAAAACGTCATGTGTCAGACAAACGTCTGAGCCAGGATAGTGTCACTCACTCAGTTTAATTTTTTTCCCCTCATCACCTGCTCTTGCTTATTACCGAGAGAAAAAAAAAAACCCACAGTGGGTTTAAGGGGTTCTGGATCAGTTACTGGCCACTGTGTCTGTGTTTGCATCTATGGACACGAGCTCTCCCACCCACAAAATACGGTTGCTGTTTTTCACAGGAAATTCTGTGGTTCCCTGTGGCTGCCTGTGGGCTTGTATGGGCACATCATAGGGCCAAAGGTTTGACAAGACCCAGGGGTAGAAGGGAGACAGGAGCCAGCAGCAGAGGAAAGGCTCTGGAAGCTCTTTAAGTTGTGACCTGAGCCCTGCTGCCTGTGTGTCTGTAGGTCTATCCATGCTAATCAACCACACAGCATGGAAACCTGTGCTTGGGGAAGACCATGAATAAAAAGTTCTCATTTGCTTTTTTGATCCAAACTGTTCTATTATTCCTATGGTTGCTGTTAAAGGCACTCTTTGTAAATTATAATACAAGAACCATTTGGCCCAGGGCTTCAACCTCCAAGCCAGGGGGAACCAATATCACCAGTGACTAACTAGTATGTTGCTGGGAGATTTTGTCTGGTACAAGCAGCTTGACCAAAACTTCCACGTACTCCAGGACAGAGCCTCTTACAAGTCTGAATTCAGATGCTAGTGTCCCTAATGTGTAAATAAACAATTTCTGGCTTTACAAACTGGGCCTGCAGTCTAAGAAAACAGTAGTTAAACTACTGAAGGATTACAAAACAAATAAATATATGTATCACATTTTCATTTTTTTTAATCATTAAGCAGTTCCCATTAAAAGGATTAATCAAATGTTAATATCTTCTTACATAATCAGCATTTTAGTTAAGAAATGATGTGAAGAAGAAACTTCACACCCTGCTGGAACATTTCTAGTTCTTAAAACTGCAACTCCACTGTGCCCCCATGTGGCATTACTGGGTGCATTTTTAAGTGTGGGTGGCCCAAACCCTGGCCCAATAATAATGCTCCTATTGGCCATCTAGTCCTCCAAGGGCTACCCCTCTGTTCCAAAAAGAAGAGGACACCCTCCCTACCCTATACTCCAGAAACAGAGGGGCAGGGCAAAAAGGACAGAGTAGGGTTTGGACCCTTGGCAGCAGCAGTGCCAAGCTCTGCTCATTTGGCAATGCACATTAAATTTTTCTCTCACAAAGCTTTTATGTTTATTTCATGATTGATTGCCTCCATTTGTTTCGGGCAGCCAAGAGCAGCCATGACCAAGCTGCCAAGTGGCTGATTTACTCTGTGGGCTTCCTGTGTTTGACTAACGCGTCCACACAGACCCACCTCACAGAAAACCAATTCTACCTGCTGGTGAAACTTACAAAAACACACACAATTTTGAGCTTTTGCAGGTTTGCAGACATTATTTCACTTTTCCCACCAGTTACACTTGAGTTTATGGCCAGTCTGATTTTTAAAAAGCACAGACCCTACGAAATTCTATGCATTAAGTGCAGTGTTTAACCAGAAGAAAAGCTTCCTGTCAACTGTCAGGCTTACTTGACTCCTCAATGAAATGTCTAAGAGCAGGAAGATTGAGTACACAGAGTACATAATTTCCATACAAATAGAATATCAGTGTTTCACTTAGCAAACCTTCTCTATCAGTTCATAGCTCTCCTCCAGTTTTAGGGCTCTGTTCTGCAGGGAGGTGCAGGCTCTGTGGTGGATCTCCAGCCACTGCTGATAGGACGACTCACTGATGTCTGCCACCGCAAAGCACAGAGTGCGCAGCCCTACAAGATTAAAAACAATATCACAAAATGTGGGTCAAAAGTCACGACATCTTGCTGTTTAACATTTCAAAAACACTGATATGTTGACTAGATCGTGCTCTGCAGTCAGCATTAAACATGTTATACAGATCTGTATAGTGTAACCATTGCTGTACAGAAAAATACTACATGAGGTAACTTAAGTCATTACTGTACATTTCTGGCCAGTGTACACTACAGAGCATGAATGGCAACTGTGTTACATTTCCGTAATCTATTAACTGTTTTCCAGGAGGGGGCACAAGTCCATCTCACTATGGAGGGTTGCATCAGGAAGGGCATCCAGCATAAAACTTCTGCCAAATTACCAGTTTGGATTAATCCACTCTGGCAACCCCTTGGGGAGAATAAAAGGAAGCAGCTGAAGGTACTTCATGCATGCAGTACTTATGACACTGGATGTGGCATTGTTTAAGGACATGTAATTTACACTATTAAGAATATCATCCTAATACCTGACCTAGAATAACAAAAAGTAATTAGCCATTACAAACAAATCTGTCTATATTTTTTGCTGTTAACATTGTAAGATATAGTCCCAACTAGTTTTAGTTTATTTAAAGCAGGTCATATAAAGTAGTCAGACACCATTTGACTAGAAATTAAATTAAACATGTATACAGTATAATGTCACTATCTGTATTAATGTAGTTCATCTGGGTTGTTTCAAGTCCTAACATTCTGAATCAGAAAACAGTCAACAACAAAAAAGTCAATTCTCTGCATATTTTAAGAATATAATATTCCATGAACCAGGCAAATATACAGTCACATGAAAAAGAAAGTTTTCAAA
Source organism: Etroplus canarensis (assembly GCA_015106775.1). NCBI lineage: Eukaryota > Metazoa > Chordata > Actinopteri > Cichliformes > Cichlidae > Etroplus > Etroplus canarensis. Next base: position 34,849 of record VUQH01014451.1, read on the forward strand.
GGGTTCTATGAAGTACTCAGTACACTCTTACTGCTTCCAAAAGATTCAAGAGGGTAAATAGCAAACCTAACCAAAAAAAATCTAACCAAATTCACTTTATTTACTGATCTTCAGCTGGTGTGATCACCTCTACAAAAGCAGAGGTTTTGGCAGTTTTCTGGTCTGGAATATTCAGATGTGTGTAAACAAAATGCCACAATAGTCCTAGGCGTGGACATTTTAGCAAATTCCCCCCAAAGTCAGACAGTGCCATACACAAAGAAACTGCAAAGAACCCAAGAGATATATTTTACACCACAGGCCTCAGTTAGCATGTTAAATATTATACTTCATGTCAGCACAATTAAAAAAAGACTGAACAATTATGGCTTATTTGAGGGGTTGCCAGGAGAAAGCCTCTTCTTTCTAAAAAGAACATGGCAGCACAGCTTAGGTTTGTAAAGTTGCACCCAAACAAACCACAAAACGTCTGGCAAGACCAAGTGGGGAAGTCTGACCATAATACAAAGTGCCAAATTTGGTGAAAACTAAGCATATCAGCACAAAAACCTTGCAGTCACTGACTCGACCATGAAGTCCTCTGTATACCGAAGTATTCTCAAGTCATCTCAAATCTCAACTCAAATGTGAAGCCATCTGTCCAATGGCTAAAAGCTTGGCCAAAATTAGGTAATGCAAAAGGACAATGATCTCAAACACACAGCAAATCTACAACAGAGTGGTTGAAAAAGGAAAGAATCAAGGTACTGCGAAGTCCAGATCCTAGCTGGATTGAAATGCTGTGGTGGGACCTTAAGAGAGCTGTGTATCAGCAAACACCAGCAAACCTCATTCAAGTAAAGCAGCATTGTAAAAAGCGGGCAAAAATTACTGCAGAGACAGATTAAGTCATACAGAAAATCCTTACTTGAAGTTTTTGCTGCTAAAGGTGGTTCTACTGATTCACAGGGTGTACTTAGTTTTTCACTGGACTGCATGAAGTCCTGTGAGAACCTCGTTTCACATGACTGTATGAACAAAATGTAAAAACCTTCAGAGTACAGGAATACACAGGAATGAAACAGAAAAGTTTAATTGTTCTAAGTGATACTGAAGTGGAGATTTTAGGCTCAGCGCATGTAGAAAAAAGGTCTGTGTGTGCATGTGTAATTTTTTTTATCTATAATTATATTATTTGTTTATTATATGTTTTAATGGATTATGCTTTATGCCTGTGCAGCCCTTTGAACGAATTAATTTTCATTTTAAATTTAAAGCTATTAAATTCCTGACACTTTTACTAGCTTAACAAAAAAAAATATTGTATGTATATCACCACGAAACTTCCCCAGCTGGTTAATAAGATTGAGGCATTTCTTTGTACTGCAAGTTTCCTAAAAAAAAAATATGTCTAAATATTTAAATACGGTATTCATTTGAATGACTGTCCCACAGAAAAACTGCAGAATAAAGCTTAAATGTATATTTGCAACATTTTTCCACTAGTCTGAAAGAAGACATCTTATGGGGAGTAAAATCACCTAAACATGTTTTGGTCTTTAGTGTCTTGCCCTAGGTGTTCCAAAGACATTGAAGAAAAATTAAATATAGAGTTATTAATTTTCTTTTCAGAACTTAAGGATGTTGTCATATTTTCAGCTCTGCCCAAATTACTGTGCCTGAAGATCTTCACAAGCTGTCCTTGATGCTAAATTTAGCACACATCAAATATTCCTAATTACATCATTTTGCTGGTGTCTCACAAGGGGGCAGTATGATCACAGAACAAGAAAAAGTATCTAGCGCAGTTTCCTTCAGGTCAACTGCCTTATGTTAATATTACAGAGAAATATTCACACTAGAATGAGCTCTTTATTAAATAATGCAGAGGAGGAAATGCTCTGAGGGAGAGGAAACATGTTCACTTTTTCAACAAAGGATCAAGTGGTGATTTTGAGCAGACGTAACAGAGGGATGTAAATGGTGTATTAAAAGAATCCTCAAACATGCTTCAGTTTTGGCAAACAGGGGGCGATGTTTGTCCACTCACCTTCAGTAGCAAACTGCTCCAGGTGCTTCAGTGTGATCTCTTTGTACCTAGAGCTGTCTGCCAGGCGGTCATAGATCACCGTGTCCTGAAAGGAAACAAATACTCATTGGATACTGACACCCAGAGAAGAAGAAACGGAACCTCTTGGATACTTTGTAAATAGGGTCTAAAACTAAATTCAGCCAATGCAAAATGCAGTTTGAGTTTCTAATCGGCTAATTTGAATGGAATTTAATTAAAAATATGACAAATTGCTCTGAATCTTGTGCTGTATAAATAACTGCAACTGAATAAAGTGTTTTAATAACAGAAAATTGACCTAATTATTTAAGAGTTTAGCATCACAGTTAGACAAAACAACTCAATCTGGCAAGTGAAAAAAACAACAGTGCAAAAAATTAATATGAATATCATTTGTTCCAAGACCGCAATACACAATGTAAACCACATTTTGAGCAAAAGATTTACAAATGTAAAGCCAAGAGTGATTAATGAATGCTTGGAGGAGCTTAATCTGGGAACACAACGGCCAATTTTTCATGGCTTCTAGTGGAGTTACTGTGCATCTCGGCCAAGACTTCCTGTTCATTTCTTACAAATAAATGGAAAAAAGCTGTTTAAGTGCCAAATCATCAGAAACCAACAGATGGTTTCGAGATTGCATTTTAGGCAAATTACACTGCTCTTTTGTCCTCCATACGGACTGTTTACTTGTTCGGACCCAAAGCCTACTCAACAACAGAAGTCAAACTACAAACAGAAACCAGAAAACATTAGGTGATTTCTCCCCATTCTCTGGAGATCAGGGGTGTCACAATAACAATGCATTGTTAATAACTGCAATATGTAAAAATTAAATGTTGATAATAATGGCAGCAATAATAATACTGTAATGATAATAATAACCCCTCCTTTCGCCCCATGACAGCTGGGATTGACTCCAGCACCCCTTGCAACCCTGAATTGGATAAGTGGAAGAAAACGAATGAATGAACGAATGAATAATAATACAGACTCTTGCAGTAGCCATGCAGAAAAACTGGACAATTGTTGCAGCTTTACTGGAGATATTTCTGGATTCAAAATGAAATGGGACAAACTAACATAATTTTAAATATAAGGACTGTACATGGATGAAAAATCCTTTGTAGTCAATGACTGCCTTAAATATAGAAACCATGGACATCACTGAATGCTGCGTTTCCTCCTTTGAGATGCTCTGTCAGGTCTTTACTGCGTTCAGTTGCTGCTTGTTTGAGGGTCTCGCTGCCTTCAGTTTTGTCTGAACAGCTGCTCTACTGGGTTGAGATCAGGTGACTGAGTTGGCTTTTGAAAAATATCCAGTTTCTTTGCATTGAGAAACTCCTGGGTTGCTTTTGCAGTATGCTTTGTGTCTATCCATTTACATTGTGAAGTTCTGTCCAATGAGTTTTACAGCATTTGGCTAAATCTAAGCAGAAAGTATAGCCCTGTCATCAATAAACCTAAGGGAACTGGTTCCATTTGCAGTCATACATGCACATGTCATAATATAACCTCCATGCTTGTGGTATGCTTCAGATGATGAGCTATTCCTTTCCTTCTCCATACTTTTCTCTTTCCATCATTCTGGTATCTTATCAATCTTGGGTTCATCTGTCCAAATAATTCCTTTTCAGAACTGGGTAGGCTCTTTTAGAGGTTTTCTGGGAAAATCTAATCTGGCCTTCCCATTCTCGAGTTTAACCAGTGGCTTGCACTTTGTAAACCCTCTGCACTAACATTCATGATTGACTGGAGACTGACCAATTATACCCCCAACCTTCTTGAGAGTGTTCTTGACTTGGATAGACATTGCAACAGATTTTTCTTAATCAAAGAAAGAATTCTGTGATCCTCCACCTTGGTTGTCTTTCATGGTCTTCCAGGCCTTTTGGTGTTGCTGAGCTGGCCAGTGCATTCCTTTTTTTTAAAAGAATGTTCCAGATTGTTGCTTCAGACACTCCTAAAGTTTTGCCATCTCTCTGATAGGTTCATTTTGGTTTTTCAGCCTGATGATGGCCTCCTTCACTTGCAACAACATCTCTTCAGACCTCATATCGAAAGGTTTAGTGAACAGCCATCAAATCTGGCTTTAACACTTAGAATCAACTCCAGGTCTTTTATCTGCTTAGTCTGTCATGTAATAATGAGGAGTAGGCTTCACCTGGCCAAGAAACTGCTCATTAGTCAAATGTCCCTTTATTTTTGAGGTTCTGAAAATGGGGGACTATGTATAAAAATCATTGCTGAAAGTCCACAGCAAAATTACATAAAAATAAGTAATTGTTCCAAAAATGTACTTAATTGTGTCTGTTTTTAATACAGACTATAACACACTCAAAAAGGCTAATAATGTACATAATACTATGCCTGTTTTAAGTTCAAAGCAGAATATCAAGGAACATGTCCCCAATCATTATAACTACAATTGTCGCATCTATCCAGGAGGTTCTAGATAATAATAAATCCTACCAAGGATTAAATCTGGTCTGCTCATAATGTTTGTTTTTTTGCAGAGATGGGTTAGATGAAGTGATCTTGATTCATCCTGTCGCTCAGCAAAAAGATTCCCTGACACAAGCAAGCGGCAATAACGGAAGAAGAGCGTGTGGCGCTTGTGTGTGCAGCGATGATGGCGATGACCTGTCACGCGTTGCCATGGAGAGAGACAGACACTCACAGCTCCTTTGCAGTAGAGGCGGATCTTCCCAGATGGGGTGCGCATGATGACTGACATCCTCTTCCTCACACTAAGTGACAAAAAAGCCAAGAGAGTGAGAGAGAAGTCAGTTGAATAAGGAGAGAAATCACAGTTCAGTGTGTTACAGCAAAACTGCAGCAAATAAAGACACACGGTTTGAGCTGGCACATGACTACCGAAATCAGAACTCAAAGAGATATCACACTAGGGTCACACAGTTAATTAGTACAAATCAAAAGGGTATAATAAAGCTATTTAATTCTGATCTAATTCTCTTAATGACCAAATAGAAAAAACTATTTTATATTCATTTGGGCAACAGATTACTGAGCATGCTGCAGGTGCATATAACTAATTAAAGGACTGTACCTTGTAAACTCCAGCACGTGAAGCAGTTCGTACTTTTCTTCTGTTCCAAGCTGATTCAAAAGAGACATGAGTTAACATACTCCAAAAGGAGACACTTCAGCCTCAGTCTTCTGAGACAACTTATCTTTAGTAGCACCAGCCAAGCCTGCCATCCTCCTCCAATCAGCCTTAATTGTACTAAAATGTGTTCATCAGTTGCTTGCACTGAGCTGATGGAAGGAGAATAACAAGGTAAAATTCAATTAAGTTACTTAATTGTGGACACAGCTAGGTACAAGACAAAGTGATTAAAGTAGATTCTGAGAGCTTTAGGAGGTCTAATAAAGATTAAGAAATTGGACAAATGTCTCGGAGACGAGATGTCCTGACCAGATGGGAAAAGAGAGGAAATGGCTCTGGCCTTTCTGCCTCAGCCTCTTTGAGTGCAATCATCAGGTTAGCTAATTAAGGGAACAACAGGATGGGTGACCTGAACGCCGGAGAGGACACACTGCATCAGCTCAGGATATAATTGCAGAAAATGTTGTGTTTTTCCCATTACTGTGCCGTTTGTGAATACAAACCACTTGAAGTACAGATTATTACTGTTAGCACAAGGTCTGTTTTAAAACATCTGAGAAATTTAATAAAGGAAATCATGAAAAAGACAGAGTACTACATTTTTTTTTAAATGTATGATTCTAGGCATTAAAATGATAGACTGATGGGTACCAGTGTGAGGCTGATTTGATAAATACATAGCTAGAACTAACACAATGCCACAGTTTTCTTAAAAGTGGACATTTCAGCAAATTCACCCCAAGGTCAGCCTGTGCAATGCTCAGAGAAATTGCAAAGAACCCAAGAGCTACAGCTCAGATTCTACAGTCCTTAGTTAGTATGGCAAATGATAAAATTCATAACAATCTTATTGACTTATTACAGTGTCATTATTTAACACAATGTAAGCTAAAATGAAATTTGGCTCATTTGGAAGGGTTGCTAGGAGAAAGCCTCTTCTCTCTAAAAAGAACACGGCAGCACAGCTTAAATTTGCAAAGTTGCATCTGAACAAAACACAAGGCTTGTCCTTTGGAAGACGAGATCAAAGTAGAGATCTCTGGCCATAATACACAGCTTCAAGTTTAGAAAAAACCAAACACAGCATATCAGCACAAACACCTCATACCAACGAATGAATCACGGTGTTGGAGAGGTGATGATTTGGGCTCGTTTGGCAGCCACAGGGCCCGGGCAGCTCACAGTCATTGAAGTCAACCATGAACTCCTCCGTATACCAAAGTATTCTAGAGTCAAATGTGAGGCCATCTGTCTGATGGCTAAAGCTTGGCTGAAATTGGGTCCTGCAATAGGACAATGATCCCAACCAGTGCAACAAATCTATAAAAATCAAAGTTTTGAAAGTTAAAGTAAAGACCTCAACCCAATTGAAATGCTATGCAACAAAACTAAAGCAACAAAGAAGAGTGGGCCAAAATTCCTCTGCAATAATGTAAGAAACTGATAGTCATATAGAAAACTAATACTTCAATTTACTGCTGCTAAAGATGGTTCTAGATGCTACTGCATAATGGGGTGAACACAGATTTTTACATGACTGCAAAGAGTCCTGTGAAAACTTTTTCATGACTGTATGTTTGCCGGGCTATTTCTTGGTTAGGTGCAAAGATTTTGGAGTCTCTTCTGGCTAACCTGTAAGTCAAAAAAACATTTATGTTTGATCTTTGATACCTTTCCACATAGCCAGATTATCTGATTAAAACTTTAGAAATCAGTTTTTGTGTTACTTTAAGCTAACCAGCTGCTTACTGCAGTTTCTTACTTACTATACTGTATAGTCCTGAGAGTGGTAACAATTTTATCATGCAACTTTCAACAAGAAAACCATATACAAGCATTGCACACATAAACATGTAACCCATTCTTAAACTCGGGGCATTAGAAAAACATTTCAAATGTTTCATATCCTATGTGTTAGTAATAAATCTTTATAGTATATCAGATTTTTTATTGGATTTAGCTTATACCCTTTGTCATCCTTTTCCTACATCTACTGTGATCTGAGCCTACGGTCTTACAGATTTACTTTTTATGTCATGCTAGATCATCATGATGCCAGTATTAAATATTAAGCAGACTTATCCATCTGTACAACAGGTTGCATGCCTGGAATTAAACTTGTTTTGTCCAACTTACTATTTCCACAATGACACTGTCTGGGGTTCTGCCAGAAAACACAAAGCCAAGGTTTCGAGCTGCTCTCACCAAAGCTCCTTCATCTTGAAACCAAAGAGAGAAGTCAAAATGTTACAGATAAAAACACCTGTGCAAACATTCAAGATAATGTCAAATATGAACCTGACATTTATGATAAGAATCACGTTCAACCTTGAAGCTTGAACCTGGTTCATACCGACACATTTTCACAATGAGTACAGTGACTGAAACCCATGCACCAGACATACTACTGCACGTATGAGGAGGCTGGAGGCCGAGAAAAAGCTCTCCACTGGTTTTTTACACTTCACTTAACTAGCTTCTCAGGGCAGCCATTCCCTACAAACCCCAAAGCTCCATGAGACCATTACTGTTCAAAGCAATCAAGCAAAAGAAGTCACCGCCCTTATTAGCAAAATAAAGATGTTTATTGTTTCTAAATCACCAGGAAATGTAAACACCTCTTTCTTAGTTGTGGCCTTATCTTTATATAGTATATTGTAAACTTAAAGTCCTGACAGTTGGTATCAAAGACTTGTGCCGTCAACATCCTGCACTCATAGGGAAAGGGATTTATTTTCAGGAAATATAATTACTGCCATTAAAGACAACCTCTATGCATACTGATAAACATAATACTCTTAGGGTCTCAGTGGTTGATTTCCCCTTCACAATAATTTGTCATGGTGATGATTTTGTGATATCTAGAATCCTGTTGAGGGTGTGATTTCTTGATTGACAGCTGTCTCAGTCTGTGAATGTAATAGACTGAGGGATCATGTTGAGGCTTAAAGAATGCACTTTGTAAACAGCTGATTTCATTTTCTAATATGATTCCTGGCTCCTGTGTTCTCTGATGATTACATAAATGTCTTTATGAAATAGTGGTGCCTGGAGGCTGTAGTGGTATGTTCCATTTGCTGTGACACAGAGGTCGCTAGTTGGAAAATTAAATACTACAACAAAGAAATATCAAGGACACACAAGATCATTTATGCAGAGCACCTGCTACCAGGTCCAGACAAAGCTGTGGAACCAGCCATTTAAAATCTGCTGTTTCAGACATGCAGATCTGAGCCTACTTGTCCAGAAGCAGTTTGGATTGCAACAGAAATATGTCATTTAGCAAAATCTGAGCAAGCAAAGTAGCAGTTTCTGCTGTTTTGACACTTGTCTTTGATACTGTCAAATAAAAGAAGGGCTAATTCTTTCCTATTTTTAGCTGTAGTTAGTATGCATGTGTTAAGAAGAGTGCTAAGCTCACACTGTGCCACTGGATCCTCAAATAACTACAGGCAGGGGGTACAGCCTTGCTGTTGCAATCCATGTCTGAACAAAAAATTGGGGTATTATTGAAATTATTCATATATGTAGGTTTTTAGTGAAATCCTTAGCTCAGGTCATCATCTACAATGACTACTAGAATGGATTAACACCGCAGAATCTTATTTAGTTTTCTTCGATTATTTCTAAATCTCTGGATCTAGACTGAAATTTCTTTTATACATGTGGTGCCGGTTGGCAGGTTTGCAGCTGATGATGATTAATGACCACCTGCAGACAATGTGCAGCCTGTCAAACTTGAAAGTGTATACTTTGTTATTAAAATATCTTCTGACAATATACTTCTATGCTTTCCAATGTAAATCTAGCTGCTACATGCCACATCATCAAGCCTTAATATAAACAACCAAAGAATCAAGAGGAAAGACTTATTTGCCATCCTGGTTTCCTCTTTTGAGACATTACACTAAGTCTGGCCAGTAATAACACTCAAATTATTGTGTGTGAACAGACATCACACTAAAATAATACCATGGCTGCATACAACACACCCAGAAGTTGTATTCTACTTAAAAGTGGAATATACCTGGAGATGCAGCTTGGTAGATGATTTTTCCATCCATGCGTTCAGGGACTGCAGTGTGACAGATGGCCATCATGGTCATGAACTCCAGGATAACAGCAGCTGTAGGCTACAGGAAGAGGAAAGGGCACTTTGACTTTTAATGTTCTTTCATGAAACATGTAAGAGCAGCAAAACAACTACAAAAGACCTTGTTCACATTGTAGCGAGAGACAACAAGGACAGAGAGTTCACGTTGACAAAATATAATCAACCTGCATGCCTTGCAGCTGAAGTACTTATGACAAACAAATGACACACCTGACCTGCTACAGCAGTAATTACATACTGTATGTGAATGTGCGGTCACATTTACAGAAAACTTCTTTAAATAAACATAAGCACTGTGGATTTGTGTGAGCTGTCTGGTAGAACATTTATTTAAACATTATGACACCAGACAGACAAGGTTTTCTGCATCATAATGGTTCAGTTCAACACATACAGTACAACAAACAACTACACTGAGTTATTTGGAAATACTGTTAAGGTACATTTCACCCTATGACAGCTGGAATGGGCTCCAACCACTCCTCTCACGACCCTGAATTGGATAAGTGGAAGAAAATAGATGGATGGATGGAAGTTTAGGTATATTCTTGTTTACAAACTACTATCTCCAGTCAGTGTTACAGTGTCTCAAGCTTTCTGAAATGGAATGACAGACTTTCACTGCATTTTATAAAGAAAACCTACTATCTTGCTGACAACTGTCATTTTTACTGAATTAGAAATGCATAAATAAATGTTTACAATATTAGCCAATTTCATCACTACTTCTTTCAGCTGCTCCTGTTAGGGCACAGCAGTTCATCTGCCTCCATTTCACCCTATCCCTTGCATCCTCTTCTGTTCAGCCATTTGCATGTCCTCCCTTCACTACATCCATGAACCTGCTCATGGTTTTCCTTCTTTCCTCCTGCCTGGCAGGTTAATCTGTAACATCCTTTGTCCAATATATCTACTATTCCTCTTCTGCATTCATCTCAGCCTTGCCTCTCTGAATTTGTCTTTAATGTGTTCAACCCGAGCTGTCCCTCTGATGTAGTCATTTCTAATCCCGTCCATCCTGGTCAATCCCAGTGAAAAATCACAGCATCTCCACCTTTGCCACCTCCAGCTCAGTTTCCTGTATTTTGACAGTGCCACACATCATAGTAGGTCTCACTACTGTCTTGTAAACCTTTCCCTTCACTCTTCCTTTTTGTCACAAATCATCCCTGATACTCGTCTCTACCCACTTCACCCTGCCTGCACTTTCTTCTTCACCTCTCTTGTGCACTGTTCGTTGCCTTGGATGGTTGACCTCAGGTATTTAAACTCATCCAGCTTCACTAACTCTACTCCTTGTATTTTCACCATTCCACTTGCCTCCCTCTCATTCACACATTTATTCTGCCTTGCTTGTACTGACTATCATTCCTCTTTTCTCTCCAGTGCAGACCTCCACCTCTCTAGGCTCTCCTCCACCTGCTTCCTACTCACTGCAAATCCCAGTATCATCTGGGAACATTACAGTCCATGAAAATCCTGCCTGACCTCATGTCAACTTTTTTCATCGCCACTGCAAATAAGAAAGAGTCGAACCCTGATGTATCCCACCTCCAACTTGAACCCATCTGTCACTCCTACCGCACACCTCACCACTGTCTCGCTGTCTTCATACACGTCCTGCACCACCTTCACATACTTCTCTGCCATTTGTAACTTCCTCATACAATTCCACAGTTCCTCTCTTGGCCCTCTATCATATGCTTTCTCTAGATCCACAAAGATACAGTGCAACTTCTTCTGACCTTCTCTATATTTCTCCATCAAGATTCTCAAAGCAAATATTTCTGTAGTATGCTTTCTCTGCATGAAGCCATACTGCTGCTCACTGATCACCTCTCTTCCTAACCTAGCTTAAAAATCTCTTGTAAATATCTTCATGGTATGGCTGACAAACTTTATACCTCTGTAGTTACTACACCACCACCACCACCACCACCCTTGTTCTTGAAAATCAGTACCACTGCACTCCTACATTCCTCAGGTATCTTGTGGTACAAATATATTATTAATATGTAGCACGGTGATCACTCAGACTCAACTACTAGCAGAATTATATTTAAGCACGAAGATTGCAACTTATATAACTTATCCTTTTCCTTTTAAACACAGGATCCTTCAAAGGTACCATTATTTTTTAAAGTCCTGACACTGAATAAAAAAAAGCTTGCTATATTTTCTTCAAATCATGTAGTGTCTAAATATCTATTATCACTCAATTGGTTTTAAAGCCAGCCAAAGCTTTCAAACTCTGAAATACTGTATATGTGGCTTCAGTTCTCACTAGTCAGTTTTGGCAAGTCTAATGACTGCTGGTACTGAGCCAACAGGATCTCACAGAAATTGCCAGCTGCTGACAGACTCATGCCTCCTCATCCAGTTCAAACATGCTTCATTTAATGAAAAAAGGCCTAACCTATATACTGAGGCATTGTACATTAATGAGGGGAACAGTATGAGTAACTTGCCACGGGGTGGACTCAGACAGGCATCTGCTGAGGCTCCTGTCTGAGGCCGGAGGACCACCAGCTTGCAGTGACCGACTATAGCTGAGACAGTAATATAAGCAGCCTCCAGGGCTGCAGCAGGCCTGAATAATACAGCAGCAGTACACATACAGTAGTAGTAGTCTGGCTGCAAACCTTTGTTAAAAATGAGCTTGATACCAGTCGACCAATCATGAATATAGGTCTTACAAACCTGTAGTAACACCAAACACAGCCTGACAAATATGTATAATTATCTTCCCTGAATAACAATGGACTAGCGTAAGACTGCTATGTAGCAACTGTTCAAAAGTGCATGTTTTCAGTCCCTTCTCAAACAAAAGGTTGCATCCTCATCCAGTGTATTATTAAATGTGTTCTTTCTGTTGGCCATGAAAATTGCAATGAGAGGAACAAAGGAGCAAATGAATGAAGGGGGAGGGGTGTTAAATCAAAAGGGCCTCTTGTAAATGAAAACACAGACTTTATTACAGTCCAGGAGGCTGAGAGCCTCCCCTCTGCCTCATAGCAGCATGCTAATCTGGCCCAGGTTGACAGGTAGCCTCTGAAGGGTGTGTGTGTGTGTGTGTGTGTGTGTGTGTGTTCAATTGAGCTTATAATCCCTAGAGTGAGGACACGCTTATTAAAGTACAGATATTTTGACTAGCTGTAAGCTCTTTAAGGGAACACCTAAGTGTTTAATATGAGTTGTGGGTTAAAAGTTGGTCTTTGTTAATTGAAGGAAATTGTCACATAGATCACTGTTCTGCATTAGTCTCCTGTCATGAAAACCCTATTTATACATTTATTCACCTTTATTTAACTAGAAGTGTCATTGATATCAAATCTCTTACAAGAGAGACCAGGTTAAGAGAGCAGCCATACAAACTCAAAACATTATCGAAAATGCAGCAAATGCAACATAGAACACAAGAGCTAGTGCCCTCTCAAGACAAACATCCACATGCCTCCACTGGCACATTCCTTATAATGTTTTTAACTTTGGGCCTGTCTGAAAATTATTCCTTGTCCAAGTTGAATAGTAAGAAAATGCTGGTTTCCCCAGATGTGTTAGAAGCCTCAGCACATCAAAAAGCAACTATTTGAAGGAGCATAGCTGGTGACTATTGGAACCAGGGCTGACAAGGGTACAAAGCCAAAATGGAAATTTACCTGGTTTAACTTACAGATAAGAAAATATACCAGTGTTTTCTGTGAATGGTCAGTAATGGCCAACCCACCAAATCATAAAGAATACTATGGTGATGCAGAGACTTTGCATTTGTAATGAAATGCCCATAACCTGACCTGTATGCCTCTGTCTCAAATCTGACCCTGCGTGACCTTGGCCTCTAAATGGTATCAGATGTTCTAACCATCACGTGTGTTAACCACAAAAAGTTTGGAAAAGATCAAGCAAACAAGTCAGTTCCTGTAGTGGTAAATTTTGTAACGGCCAGATATAAGGATGGATCTCTAAAATGTTATCAGCTCTTCTGCCCATTATAGTGATTATAACTTGGCTAGGATCTAGCTTCCTAGTAAGCTCCGATGATGATAACAAGAATTTAATTAATGACTCTGTAACCTTAACCTTTGAACCCACAGTTTGAAATGTTATCAGTTCTTTTACCCATCATAGATATTAAACACACAAAGTTTGGTAAAGATCCAGCAATCAAGTGAGCTCTCGTAGTGGTAACTAGATTTGTAAGAGACAAACATACAACCCAAAAACATAATGCCTCTGCAGCAGAGGCATGATAAAACACAGAAATGCATGGTCTACCAAATTAAAACCCCATGTCATCAACAATGGAGTCTCACCAATGATGATGATGATGCTCCAGGAAGTCACAGAGGTAAATGTGCCCTGCCAAGAAACTGACCTGCCAAAAATCCCTCGTAAAACCACAACATGTATTTGCACTCCTGTTCAGCACTGTTTTACAGGTGACTGCAGGCAGTTGTGTTTTCCTGACAATGCAATTTTTTTTGACCCAGTGGACTTGGGCCAGATGTCTCCTACAGCTTTTATTAAGCTACATAGATCTAGCTTCAAACTAAACAAATGACAGAGCTGTAATTAAATACTTCACCGTTCTCTTACTTTCAACGTTGAATATCATGCTCTAGTAAATCTCAGTGATGCTAACAAGGATCAAGAATTATTGACTTTTCATATGTTTAAAAAAAACACCTTGTGAAAACTCTAAGTACTACTCTGCAAAGAGAGCTTCCTCACATTGGGAAGCACACATAGGTAGTGTAAGAGAACAAAGAAAGTGATATTATGTTGCTTCTAACTTTCAGTGTCTAAATATAGCTAACTTCATAGCATGTCCATTATTTTTAACTTGTATGTTTGGTGATTTTTGTGTGATGGTGTCAGTTATTTAGAAAAAAAAAAAATCAGGCAAAAGCCTGTCCAGTAAGGTTTACAGGAGGCACTTCTAATAGTCATTGTTAATAACGATTAAAAGTCCAGAGCTCAAAAAATGGAATTTGAAACGGCTGTAACAAAAAAATATATATATATATATATGTATATAGGTTCATTATCTAAATGTACTTCCAAACATGTCAGCATTAGGGTTATGCCATTGAGGGTTCTCACAATAACAGAAGCACAAATGTGTACATAAGCTATCCAGGGTGTTGGGATCCTCAGCAAAGAGTACAGACCATCTGAACTTTGCTCTGATGGCACAATTAGATGTGACAGTGAATACTGTGCTGTCTGTGCTGACAGCTATCACCCAAAATGACTCCTGGGTAACCTATGTCACAGCAACACTGACAGACACTCATCACTTCAGACATAGCCAGTGTGGAAAAAAGTTTGAGGGTGAGGAGAAAAATGAAGACGCAGTTGAAACTCTGCGGGTAAAGAACACGTCCGGTTAACACGAAAAGCACTAGAGGGGATTGCTTATTTTTGTCAACACTCTTAATTCCCCTCTCGTCTGGTCTGCCATCCCCCTCACTGTATCAGAATTACTCCTACCAACAGCCTGCAGCCATGCAAAACTGTTGGATTAGTAATGTTCACGAAAGAAACACCCAGATGGCTACAAGACAAGTTTGTACGAGGAGAATATCAGGTGCTAAATAAAATGCATCGCTCCTTTTGTCAATGATACATAAGTGAGCTTGAAGCACTGATGGTGCATGAATTGAAGTATCTAAAGTTTGAGATGATGTTTAAAAAAGCTTGATGTTTCTTTTGTAGTTTAGTCAGCTCTTGCTCTGAGCTAACAATTGACCATCACTGAGGGAAAGTCCTTCTATAAGCATGTCTCTTCATTCGAAAGCCATCTTAAAACACCTCCAGGCACTTATTTTAAAGCACTATGTATATAAACTTGAATTTCAAGATTCACCTGAATATAAATGCCACAGGCTTAATATCCCCAACTACTATTTCTACAAGCTGCTCCTTTTAGAGATCGCCACAGCATCTGCCTCCATCTCATCTCCTATCCCTTGCATCCTCTTCTCTCACACCAACTCTCTGCATATTCTCCTTATACTCCCCAACTAAATCTGACAACAAAAAACCTGCTTAAAAAGTTTGCTAACTTCGTCACAACATCAGGTTTTAAAAAGGCTTTTTTTTTCCCCCTTGAAGTTAAACTTTTACCACTGTCTTTATTATTGCTGAATTCACCCAAAGCTCAGAATTCTTGTCTTGGAAACACGTAAAATTAGGATAAAAATCTCATACTAGAAGACATCTTTTGAAAAAGAAAAGGGGGGCAGGGCACCACACATGCATCATTTATTACTGCCCAATAGACTGGAAATGAGCAGAATAATTTCTAAACATGTGTAGAGACTGTGGTTTCCAAACAGTGGTTGGTAATACACCATAATTAGTAGTTGGCGAGGAGCTATCAATACGAAACTAAAGCAGATCTTAGACAAACTCAATGTGTGGAGAGATTCTGCTGTCATAACAAAGTAAACATCACAGTGAGATTACTACTTTCCCTGGGCGGTACTACCGCACCTAATTAGATGTGACATTCTGCCTCCCCCACACTGACTCAAACAGCTCAGTGACTCAAACAGACAATCAATCACAGTTTTCATCCATTGCATGACTACAGGTGGTCATTAGGGGTTCCTTTGAAATCCTGTAAAAGAGGGCAAAAACAGCATGTATCTGACTGTTCTCAACAGAACGAGCTAATCCGAGTGTAAAGAAACAGTAATTCACCCCTCAGCATGACTGTAATTCAACTGATATTAAAAACAATTAAGTCCATTGGTCTCTAAATTTGTCACAAGGGGAAAAAAAACAAAACTTAAGGCATGCAACATTGGCCGTTTCACCATTTTAAAAGACACAAAACACAAGCCAAACAGTCTACTCAAAATGGAAAGAAGACATTATGCAACCACACAATTCGACTCAAAATCCGCCTTAATTTTGTCCTAAACGGCAGCAGTCACTGCAGGCGGGTGACAGGGAACCTTGACATTACTTACGTGATTACTTTGGAGGTTTTCCAGTAAGCTTGGGTCATTAAATCCTGCTTCATCTGATGAGTTTGCGCTGTGCCTGGAAAGAGGAGATGTAGAAGTCAAAACAACAGAACACACTGGACTCCTTGATAGGAACACTGTACAGCACAGAAGGCCAGGTACAACATGCTGTCCTGACAGCAGACAAGACTAGTAAAGAACAAATAATGAATGTGCAATATGATCAGAGCGTATTCTGGCAACGACTGTCATGATAAAACAGAGACAGAAATACAGCTTTCCAGCAGCTTCTGACAGTTTTAAAAATGAGATAACTAAGACAAATGTATCTCTAAGTTACAAAGATACAATTTTTTGTGTACTACTCTTAAAGTCTGCATACAACCCATGATTTCCTTTCACATTTATAACAAATGCTCTAAGATACCTGGCAGATGTATCCGAATGCTACATCAAGCACTAACATACAGTATCATTCCCAAAACCTAAAGGTAAAACTAAAGCTGCAGCAATCTGTAACCATTATCATCATTTAGTCTAGCTTTACTTAACTTGGTCTGTCAGTAAAACATCAGTGAAAACAGTCAGATGTCCCGTAGACACTTTAACTCTGTTACTCCAACTATACCACAAAACTTCAAAATTTAGGATCAAATAACAATTTAGTGGGAGATTAAAAAAAAGAGCAGCCATCAAAATGTGCTCGCTGGCCACCTCAATGTTTGCACAAGGTGGGCCTATTATGCTCTTTTTCAACTCCATATTTTTGTATTCTTGGACTCTACTAGAGTAGCTGTGCATGATTCAGTTTGAAATACTTCTTATTTATCTTATACTGGGCCTTGGTGTAGCCTCCCAGTTCATTCACTGTCTGAAACAAGCTGTCTTAGCTCCTCATTAAGCCAACTTTTTAAGTCAGTTTTGTTTCTCATTTGCTGCCCCCTGCAATCAGAAGGTGAGTGCACTCACAGCCAGACTGACGGGACCTGAGATGACTATATTTGGGCTATACATTCGCAGTGTCACCAAACAGATCCAAGAGGAGAAAAAAAATGTCTGTGTGTTTAGAGCAGTCTGAAGCTGGATCTTTTGGGACATGCAGTGACTTCTTCATTAAAAAAAAAAACTTAATGTAAGACTTACACTATATGGACACAAGTATCTTATAATCACTGAATCCAGGAGTTTCATTCAGTCCCAATGCCACAGGTGCATTAAAAAAAAAATTAAAAAAAAAAAAAAAAAAAAAACATAA
>VUQH01014451.1:52394-79894 GCA_015106775.1 Etroplus canarensis
CCCAAGCCACAGGGCAAAAAAAAAAAAATAAAAAAAAAAAAAAAAATCAAGCACTTAGCCATGCAGCCCACTTTTAAAAATATTTGTGAAAGAAGATATTCACAGATCAACTATACTGTAAGTGGTAGTATTGGAAAGTGAAATTTTTTAACTGGCAGACCATGTAAAGTTACAGAGCAAGAATCACTGAGTGCTGAGGTGCATAGTGCATAGAAGGTGCCAACACTCCAGACTCAAGAACTGCAGAGATCCAAACCTCCTCTGGCATCAATATCAGCACAGAAACTGTGCACTGAGAGCTTCATGGCATGAACTTCCATGGCATGAACAGCTGCATACACGTTTTATATCACAAAGCACAATGCCAAGCATAGTGATGTAAAACACACTGCCAGTTGACACTGGAGCAATGGAATAGAGCTGACGAATCACGCTTCTCTATCTAGCATACATAAGATGCTTATATTTTTTACCTTTATTATTGACATCTATCATATCTTGCACATTTCCAACTATCTGCACCTCACTGTGTGTTACTTTTCAGCTGTTGTAACTAGTGAATTTCTTCATTGTGAGATCAATAAAGTTCTATCTTATCTT
Organism: Etroplus canarensis; assembly: GCA_015106775.1. Lineage (NCBI taxonomy): Eukaryota > Metazoa > Chordata > Actinopteri > Cichliformes > Cichlidae > Etroplus > Etroplus canarensis. The sequence continues at coordinate 52,995 of VUQH01014451.1, forward strand.
ATCTTATCTTATCTTATCTTATCTTAGCAGTGTGATTGATAAATCTGGGTTTGAAGAATGACAGGAGAACATTACCTCTTTGACTGCACTGTGAGGAGCGATAACACTATGGGTTTGGCCTGGGCTCCTTAGTTCCCAATTAAGGGAAATCTTCAGCTTACCAAGACAATTTGGATATTTTTTTGTGGGAACATTTTAGTGAAGGACCTTTGGTGTGGAGGAACCTGAATGGCTCAACTCAACTAAACACCTTCAGGATTAACTAAAATGGAGATGGCAAGCCAGGCCCACTCATCCAACATCAGTGTCTGACCTCATAAATGCTCTCCAACTCCATATTAATACCTATGGATTTTGAGTGGAACATCATAAAAGTCAGTAAAGTAAGGTGTTGGTGGTCCCAAACTTTTGTCTATATAGCATATGTCACAGATTTTATGTTAAACTTACTTAAGTGGCCACTAGGTGCAATTACAAATTTGTTTTTGCCTGACTCATCTTTCCAGCTCTAGATAAAACTAATTCACACTGAGAGTGGCAGCTCAAAACAGATCTCACAGCCAGTGCTGTGTGCCAACTGTATTGACACTGTTGCCCGAAGTATTAACCACAGTATAGACAGAATACAAATGCTGGTCTGCTGGGCTTGTGATGTGCAGCGCGGCCGTTTGAGATTTTGTCCATGCTGGCAGAAGCAGATCTTCCTTTGGCAAAACACTGTCCTGAAATGGGACAGTATCATTTCCCAATGAATCCACACTCATACATTTATTCATTATCCTGTTTATAAATCATATTCTATTCCAACATTTCCATAAATAATAAATGGTGTCCCTCTTTCCTTTAGAAACTACACAATGCATGAGAAACTGTTTACAAGGACAGCAGACAGGCTGAATTTCTGGCAGCTAAAAAAGACCACATTACTCAAACACTAATCAGCTCTAATGAATAACTGGAAACCCAATTAGTCTCTTGTACATGAGCCCAAAATACTTATTATTTCTGGCAAGATGGGAAAAAATTCAACAAGTCATGCTAAACTTCAAATGAAAGGATTTCTGATTGATAAAAGGACTAGAAATGTTTTTATTCCTGTAATAGTGGCTTAGGGCAGTGATTCTGCAGCCTCCGGCCAGGATCAATTTATGATTCTGTAATAAACAGACCTATAGATCAGGCAGACAGCAGCTTTGTCCATGACATTGGGGTTTGATAGAAATGTTACTGAGGCTGCCATTAGAAACCATAATTCTTTTTAATCCCACAGGATATGCTATTCAGCCGAGCAGCCAGCCAGCTAGAAATACTCCATCTACTGCACAGAAAACAGAGCTCTGCAGGGAAGGAAATATAGGGAAAAGACAGCAATGCAATTAAACAGCCAGGCAGGAGTCGATATTGTGTTACCCCTACACAGATGCACTGGGGGTAGGGAAATTTATCACACTTGCAGTCTTTATTAAAATCTGTCACCAAGAAATAGGAAAACAGAGTCTACATTTTTAAAACCCTCCATGAATATAAAAAAGGAGGGAAATTAGTTCACCTAAATAGCTTAAAGTTTTGTATCATATATTGTGAATATACAAAATATAAATATAATTTTCTAAGTAAGGTAAGCTTCATTTATGCACCTTGTTTTAGCATGCACCACTCTCAAATGAATGTATGGAAGCTCCTCAGCAGCCTTCTATATTCATATACGTGCATTTTCACACAAACCCTGAACACATTATTATTGTCAGCAGATCTATAGTGTCATTACTATCATTTTTGACCCCATGTACAGGTAAGGGAGCCCTCAACCTTTCTCTATAGCAGCAGTAGCGTATGTCGCCATGTTGATTGTCTTGATGAAATTTGTGAGGCGTGAGGCCGGGTGAGCAGGACGGTCAGTTATTGATCATCTGCCAGCACACAGAGATCCTGTCACTATGGGAACAAGGGTGCTGGCTGTTCACAGTCAATAACCAGGGACCAGTTCCAGATCAAACCTGTGACACATCATGCTGTCCCATTACAGTCAGGAGGAGGAAATAATAAAGTTTGAGCTGCCTCAGAGATTTCAGTAACCTTTTTAGGGTTTCTTACTTCTTGTATCTCTAATCTATCTATGAAGGATTTCCCTATTTAGTGAGGAGGGGAAAACGGCAGCATAAGAGACTTTCACTGAAGCTGGTAACGTCTTGTAAAGCAGCAAGACTCAATATTTTGTCATAGCAGGTATTAACAAACAGGCTCTAATCCCCCATGCAAAATGGATGAGACACGCCCATGCTGTTATTGCAGATCTCAATACTTGAGCAGATGGATCTCAGAAGCAGGACTGTGTGAGTATGTGTTTATCGTACAGTATGTGTGTGAGAACGAGAGCGATAAGTGGGTGTGTAGCTACCGACAGAAAAGTTTGATGTTAACTGGGGAAAAGGAGAATGTGCTGCACAGCTTCAGCCTCAACACATCATACAATAAATGCTGGAAGACCTACTTGTGTAAATGTGCCTCACAGAAAGTCACAATACTGAAATACTCAATATTAACTCAGCTACAGCACCGAGCCACAAACATACAGTAAAGAGGAAATATGAGAATAAATACCATATTTGTTTCAAGCGGAACATTTACATCGACAGATATAACCTGATTCAGGAGCCACAGTCACAAACAACACGCCCCAGAAGTACTGAACGCACAAAGAAAACATCAAAACAAGCACACACTGAGGTATTGTGTTAAAAGTCACAATTTCCACAAGGCAAGGCAGCACTAATACATCACAAAAGCGGAGAGTGAAGAAAACGACCACCATTTCACACCCATCGTCTTACCAGTCGTCCTCTGCAAAACTACCCTCCTCAGTCTCAGGAACGTGACTGTTGGCGTGAAGGTGGAGAACAAAGAGCATCTTGTTGACAAAGAGTTAAGTTAACATTTTGTTGGATTGTGCAGATGCCAGGATTTTAGTTAAAATGGGATCATTTGTGGAGTTAGAGTATGGTAGGCAGACTGCCAGGAGGGGTTTGAGGTATTGTACTGGGGTTAGGATGACAGTGTTGATTACAGCAGGGACTCTAATCATGAATTGTGGAAAATATACATAGTTGACACTCTATTGCCAAGAGCTACATACTACCAGCAATGAATGAAACAATAATCTGGTCCTTACCAGATTTTAAGATTATTTTAATACAACCTCAGATTAATACCACGTGACATATTACTCTGTATCATTGTGCATTTCATTTAAAGCCACATTGCAGAAGCAGTGTGTGGAACAACTAAGCACACCACACAATTCAAAAGCCTGTAGAACCACCTTCAGTAGTAATTAACTTCGAGTAATCGTTTTCTGTATGACTTTATTGGCCTCTGACACTGTGGAGGATTGGTTTTAAATTCTACAATTATTTTTGGATTTTACCTTAAATACTTTGATACACAGAGGAGTTGATGACTGAATTAATGACTCCAAAGTGCCCAGGTCCTGTGGCTGCAAAGCAAGCCCAAATCATTACCCACTACACTTGATAGCTGGTGTGAGGTGTTTGTGCTGATATGATGCGTTTGGTTTTTGGCAAACGTGGTGCTGTGCATAATGGCCGAAGCCTTGTGGCTTTCTCAGATGCAACTTTCCAAACCTAAGCCATGCTGCCACGATGTTTTTAGAGACACAAGGCTTTCTCATTGCAATCCTTCCAAACAAGCCACACCTGTTCAGTTCAGCTTTAACATTAGATATGTTAACTGAGGCCTGTAGAGTCGGAGATGTAGCTATTCAGTTTTTTTTTTACAATTTGTCTGAGCATGGTCTGACCTTGAGGTGAATTTGCTGGGACATCCACTTGTGGGAAGATTGGCAGCAGTCCTGAATGTTTTCCACTTGTGAACAATCTTACTCACCGTAGAATGATGGACTTTAAATTGTTTGGAAATTACCTTATAAATTTTCCAGGACTGACTGTCAACAACAATTGCTCTTCTAAGATCCTTGTTGATGTCTTTCTCCTTGGAGAAAGGTGTCTTAACACCTGAACACTCCAAGCCAGCAAACTGCTAACACTTCAGCTTTTATAGAGGTGGTCACATTTGTTGATAAGTTAATCAGCTTCATTCGATTAGCAGAACCTAGGTGCTCCTTAACCTCTTAGTTCCCACAGAAGCAGTACAGGTGTACTTAGTTTTGCATTATTTTTTCAGCTATTTTACACTGCTTTGGCATTTTGGCTTAGCTTTCTCTAAATCAGTAATGACACAGTGCAATATGTTGCATTGTTTTTCCATCTAAGGTTGTATTTAGATCATTTTAATACCTGCAAAGGCCCAGAGGATTTTTTGATATCCTAATACTGAAAATCAAACTAAAAAGGGTATGCTTTCTTTTTCCATATGACACTGTGCAATGACTACATCTGACATGTCTTCTAGACTTGTCATTGCTAAGTTATTAAAAAAGTAAATAAATTAACAATACAGTTTTGACTGTTGTCATTTGAGTACATCTTTGTAAAATGTGCTCTCATTCTAGTCTTATCAAATAAAACCCAGGAGGATTCTTGGAGCCTCCTTCGCATTGGGACACCAATCCAGTGGAATTAATTAATGTCTACACCCTTGGGGATGTCTTTATTAATTACAGCAGCACTTAATTTGTGTAGAGGAACACATGCGGGCGGCAGTGTCGGAGGGGGCTTTGTGTGCATGTTCTGGCACCAAATTACAAGTCACGCTACAGAGTAAGAACTATACGCATGCTTGTTCATTCAATTGTACAAAAATATGCCATCTTTTATCTTTGCTTTACTCACATAATCCTTTGTGCACAATATGCCACTGCTTACTGCTTGATATTTAAAAACTGCTCCATTAAAATTTAAATAATGGGTAAAAAACATATGCATGTGCGTTAATTCCAGAATTTAAAGTTTAATTAAACAAGATCTGCCCTCAAACTACTTTTATCCATATTTCATGATTAACTTCAGGCAAGCAGACAGCTGAAAGCATCTATAATGGGAAAGGAAGGAAGAACCAGTCAGTCATTCATCTTTAGTTAACAATGTGCAAACAAATTCAAGCATGCGCAGCTCTTTCACTGCTGGTATAGACACATTGATAATGCTGAGATGGATAATGGATGTTTACGTCAACAAACATATGCCATTATTACTGCTTTGTACAGCACAAGTCATAAGATAAAGTTTTTCAAGGTATGTTTATGTATTACTATTAACCCCCTTTGGCTAGTGTGTATATTTGACATACTGACTGTTCCAAACAGTTTGATCCTTTAAAGAGGCCTCTAAAATACTGAATGGTATCAATGTGTTAGGGCTTATGAACTTAATAAAACACTCAATCAGGTGTGTGTACACACACACACACACACACACACACACACACACACTCACTCACCAGCCACTTTATTAGGTACACCTTGACAGTATCAGGTTCAAACCTTTTTTATCTTCAAAAAAGCCTTAAACTTCATGACAAATTCAACAAGGTGCTGGAAACATTTCTCAGAGATTCTGGTCCATATTTACTTTATTTATTTGCTGCACATCTGTGATGCAAATCTCCTGTTCCACCACATCCCAAAGGTGGTGGATCTGTTAACTGTAGAGGTCATTTGACATGACACTGACGGGTCACTTGAGCTCTGTGACATGGTGCATTATCATGCTGAAAGCAACTATCAGAAGATAAGTATACTGTGGTCATATGGGGATGAGCATGGTCAGCAACAATACTTAGGCGTGCTGTGGTATTTAGACAATGTTCAGTTGGTACAAACGGGCTCAAAATATGCCATGAAAATATCCTCCATTACACCACCAGCTGCAGCCTGAATCATTGATACAAGTGAGACTTGATCAATGCTTTAATGTTGTTTATGCCAAATTCTGACCCTACCATTAGAATGCTACAACAGAAATAGAGACTCGTCACATCAGACATTTTTCGAATCCTCTACTGTCCAATTTTAGAGAGTCTGTGCAAACTGTAGCCTGAGTTTTCTGTTCTTAGCTGACAGGAGTGACACCCGGCATGGTCTTCTACTGCTGTAGCTCTGACCTTTGACATCAGTAAGACATTTTCACCCAGAGAACTGCCACTCACTGCATATTTTCTCTTTTTCAGTCCATTCTCTATAAACCCTTGAGATGGTTGTGTGGGAAAATCCCATTAGATCAGCAGTTTCTGAAATACTCAGACCAGCCTGTTTGGCACCATCAACCATGCCACATTCAGACACTTAAATCATCTTTCTTCCCCATTCTGATACTCCGGTCATCTTGATTATGTCTATATGCCTAAATCCACTGAGTTCCACTGTAATTGGCTGATTAGATATTTGCATTAACAAGCAGTTAAATGGCAGTACCAAATGAAATGGCCACTGAGTGTATGAAATATAAATATTCAAATAATTCACAAATACAAATTATAAACTGTCAACACAAACTTACAGACATAATGCATCCTCAAAACATTCTCGCTTTATTAGAACTGGTCGTGTTCTCTCCTGCTCTGAAACTCATCCATATTTATCAGTTACAAGGAGTCTGCCTTTTGGACAATATAAGAAAAACATCAAGTCTTTGAGGGAGGCGTGCTTGTCCCTGATGACCAGCAGGTTTAACTAAAAAAAAAACGATTACACACCAGAAAGATCACATGGACCTTTAAGCTGTATCATCAGTCCTTTAAAAAAACGAATATCGGCAACATCACATCAACAACACATACAAGGCTACTTAAATGAACTTTAAATTGTTGGCCCACAGATCAACAATGAGATATTGTCAGTGCTCCTGCTGAGCACGCAATCACAGCCTAATGAAAGTACACAGAACTCCAAATAACACACTCTTTTGTCCTTCAGTCTGCACTTCATCAATCACGCTTTTAATTGAATCCTAATGGGATTAAACATGTACTGTCACGCCTGCTCTTGCTTTGATTCTGTGAAGACACTGCTCTCCCAGTTGTTTTGCATCCACTGAAGCTAATTATCTATGCATAAAAATGAAATGAGAGGGTAAAAACACTCAGAGCTGATTTAATGAAATGTTGAAATCAAACTGAAAGAACTTGTAGGCTGGAGGAGAAGAAGAAAAATAAATTCATTTCAGTTAAATCCCTGTTTATAATAGGACACTGAGTTACCCAACATGTGTCAAAACACCATAAAGCTCCAGACCACACTCTGAAAATACTGAGAGGTATAACGAGTCTTCACAAACAATATACGAAAGCCTGCAAAGGAGAGTGTAAAGTGCTTCTGCTTGCAAATGTCTGTCTGCCTTTCATTTTCAGTTTATGTCGAGAGGAGCACTGATGTAGCTGCTAATGAGAAGGAAAGGGAAGAGAGAAAGCACCAGATGTACTATGATGTGCACTCTGCATTTAATGAAGGTGATGGAGGTAGAGGATATGAGATGAAGGCAGGGGAGGTGAAACACAGGGAGGAAATCTGCACATACCCATAAGCGACACCAGCGATAGTGCACTTCTTGAACTGCATCACGTTGCAGGTCAGAGTTCCTGTCTTGTCAGAGAAAATGTATTTCACCTGAAAGAAAAAATCCCAGTGTCTTCAAATCTAGAAGAAATGCATTCAAATTAGTGTTAGCACAATATAAAATGTAATGCACTACTTACCTGGCCTAATTCTTCATTCAGATTGGAGGTACGGGCCATGGCAGGTGTGTTTGTTGGCTCATAGAGCATATCGGTGTCCTAAAACAAATCACAGAAGAACTTTAACATGTTAACTACAACATTTTCGGTAACAATCTAAGCAAGCTTTATATTACTGCAGATGTAAAGAAACGCTGATGCTTCGCTTCAATCCTGACTGTCAGTTTTCCCTGGAGAAACTACTGAACCAACAGGAGACACAGAAAGAGAAACCAACAGAGAACTGCCCTAGATGTTACTAAAAATTACTTGCTAGGGTTTTATTTAAAAATTTATAATGAACAAAAGTTGCTCAAAATAACTTTAAAAAAAAGGATGATTCCTCAGCTGAGATCTTTGGTGAAGTTGACCTACTTACTAGAGATATTTAAGAGCACAATATTCATGGTGCTCCCTCAAATGCTCAAAATTATTTTATAAATGGGTTTTCCCTTTGGTTTTCTTTAAAGATGTCAATACATGGTGTGTTTATTTTTCCAGTGACTTTTAAGGTTATTTTGATTGTCCCATGCTGCCATCTTGTTCTTAATTCAATTTCACTGTAAGGTGAAGATCCGACAATATCAGTGAGAAACATCCCCCTCACCCCCCAAATTTAAAAAAAAAAAATTAAAAAAATTTAAAAAAACCAGACAATCCCCTATGAGCAAGCGCTTGGCGACAGTGGGAAGACTGATCTCCCTTTTAACAGGAAGAGACCTCTGGGAGAATAAGGCTCATGGAGGGGCAGTCATCTGCCTCGACCAGCTGGGGGATGAGGAGAAAGTGAGGAGAAAAAAGGAAAGTACAGACAGACAAGGACAACGCAGGCTATGGGCGAGAGAAGACAAAATTTGATGACATGTAGTGGCATTTAAATTCAGGGGGTGAACAGAGGTAGAGAAGAAATGCTCAGTGCCTCATGGGAAATCTCCCAGCAGCCTGAGCCTTTCACAGCATGACTAAGAACAGTTCAGAGTCACCTGTTCCAGCCCTAACTATAAACTTTAAAAAAAAAAAGAATACAAAATGGGACCTGGTTCCACAGGAGACGGGCCTGACAGCTGAAGGCTCTGCCTCCCATTCCACTTTTAAAAACTTTAGGGACCTGCCCTCTGAGGAGGAAGGGCTCTGCTGGGAAAATATGGTTCTGTGAGGTTTTAAAGTTAGGTTGGTGCCTGATTATTTAAGACTTTGTATGTAAAAAGGAGGATTTTAAATTCTTGATTTAAAAGGGAACCAATGAAAAGAAGCCCATATAGGGGAAACATGATCTCTCTTTCTAGTCCCTGTCATTACTCTTGCTGCAGCATTTTGGATCAACTGAAGGCTTTTAAAAACAGCCAGATAACAACGAATTACAGTAATCAAGCCTAGGTGTAATAAATGCATGAACTAGTTTTTCAGCATCACTCTGAGACAGAATGTTTCTAATTTTAGTGATACTGTGCAGATGAAAAGAAGGCAGTCCTACATATTTGTGTAATTTGTACATCAAAGGACGTATCCTGGTCAAAAATTACTCCAAGATTACTCAGTGTCACTGAGGCCAAGGTAATGCCACCCAGAGTCAAGTATCTGGTTAGAAAGAGTGGTTCTGTTACTCTCCATGTCACCTTATATAGATGGTATGGAGAGTGTTCTATCAAACATTGGCTTCTTAACACCTTGAGCGGTTACAAGGCAGTATTCATTTGGAGTCATGTGTTGACCTAACAAACTTCAGTCCTCTTTTTTCTGTTTTTACCAGAGGAAACTATCCGGGTGTTAAGCTGCTAAATTCTCATCTATGCTCATTTCTTATTTGGTACTTCTTTTAGTTTTTCCAAAAATGCTGATGAGAGCATCAAGACTAAATCAAAACTGTTAAGAGAATAAAATGACATGAAGAGCATAATGGTTGATCGCCCCATCTTCTCTTTTACAAAAAATGCAACTATTCAGTCCAACAGTAATCACAGAAGTTTAAACTGCAGATAAGTACATTGCACAGAAACACTTTGTAAAAAAATGTTAAATAAATGTTAAAAAGGCAGTCAATTTTTTAACTGCTTTTTATAATCTTTGTTGCCATTTTGAGTTGCAGTCCCGTTGTCTGAGGTTGATGCTGTTGTGTGTTGCTTATGTAATTTTGATTCAATGTTTATAAATATTGTGAGTTTTGTGTTGACAGTCTTTTGGACTCCTACGCCTGGTCTAGATTTTGAAGATTCCCATTTGTGGAGCATCACTGGTGGAATATCCCACTCTCACCCCAGAGGCCTATACTACAAAGAAGGATATGTGTATCCCCAGGTAACTTCAGGGCTAACTCTGGGTTTTCAGTACTATGAAGACAGTTCACTTCTTACTGGGGTACATCACCACAGTAAATTCAGCTGTAGACCTGCTCCAGAGCAGGTTATGTTATAGATTATAAATCAACAGATGTGAAACCACTGCCTACTGACAGATCGATTCTCTAGAAAATATTGTCACTGATCCTGGAAGATCCCTCAGACCACACTTGGGCCTCTATGCACAGATAGGAGGGTCTAAAGTTTTCTTAATATCATGAAAAGTCTTTGAGTTGCAAACACTTAAAACAATTTGTTGTTCTATAAGCATTAATATGGTCCTAAACTTGGGCTCCCATTTGTACTTGTGCACCTTAAAGAAAATTTGCATGTAGTGTCAGCTTATATTTGAACGTTGTCTTTATATTTATTTACTCTCAGACCTTTAAACACAACCTGGGTAGCAGCTGAAATTAAAACTTAACCATTTTATGTACATACAAAAATTAATTAAATGGGATAAAAATATAATCCATCAGATCCTCCCGTGTCTTAATCATAGAGCTGTGATGCGGCTTCAGATAGACAAGATTTATTAATACAGCAGAATATTTTTACTGATCAAAGTACACATATTCATACAGCATGTTTAATACAACCTCAAAGTGCTTTTCCTTTCGTATGCACTCATTTTGCTTATTTGGCTGCTACAGCTGCGTTGATTTCAGCCTGTATTATGCGTTTAACCTCTTGATATTTTTCTAACATCATAGTTTTATTTTTGTTTGTAACAATCATTCACTCTGCTCCCAGTAGACTTCATATTTGTGATTGGTCAGATGCTGCCATCATCACCTTAGATTGCCAACGTTGGATTAATTGAAGCCAGATAACATATCCTGGGTATGTTGAGCTTGCTTCACAGTACAGTGGAAGGCTTCTATTGGTGTAACACCACTAGAAAAGATTCCAGTGTTTTCATGAAATCTGTTTAACTCCCTAATGAAGGCTTGCATGCTAAAAAGTGCTGGAGTTCTTTTTTTGGCTTAAACACAATCATGCCATGAAAATAAAGGCATTGTAATTTATTTAAAAGGAGAGTGCCTTGGAGTATTTTGAGGTTTCCACTTATATGTATCCAAAGAGTACTTCAAATTTTAAAAAAAATCTTCAAAGAAAAAATGCTCACAATAACAAAATAAATCATGAGTGTAGTTAGATATATGTACATGAATGTAAACATAATTGCATGGAGTACATCTGAGACTTTTTAAATTTTCAAAGCTTTATTTGTAAAACACAGCACATTTATCTCAAATTAACCAGTGAAAATGCTTCTACTCACCCAGTTGATGAAAAAGGCTTGAATGAACTTGATGACCTCCAGTGTGACCAGAAGACTGATGGGGATCAGGTTGTTGAACAGGATAATGAAGGTGAGGAAGTTGAGGCCAAAGTTGGCTGCCCCGCCATCTATCAGGGGACGAGTTTTAGACAAGAAGGAAGTGATACACAGAAGACTGATCAATGCTGGTTCACAAGTATCATTAGATAAAAGAATATGCCCAAAGCTACTTCCAGCCAATGATCGACATTATCCCAAACCGATAATGTTTTGAGTCAACATCGTCCATTAGCTGGAATTAACCATTTCTTCCACCCAACCTCATCCTCTTACAACTCAACCGATTAGCAATCCAATTTAATGTCCCACAGATTGAAAGTAGCGAACAGGGACTGAAGTATCTCAATTGTCATTAGTGTCACAGCAGCAGCCTTGGCATCCAGCATGATCCAGGCAATGAATTCCACAAAGCACTATGCAAAATGATGCTGGTCCCCCCCTCCGAAAGCCCCCAAAATTGGTAGTGATCAACAAATAACCCCACTGACACCAAACATGAAAACAGGAGGGATGTGGTTTACCTTTCCTCAGCTTGCAGGAGGTGCAAATGTTACCTTCCTAAACCCAAGCCTTGATCTTAGAATTGCAGTTGAGAGGGCCAGCCCCTCCCCATGACAGAACGACAGCAAAACAAAAAACTGAATGGCACAAAGAAAGTGGCAGAATGGAAGCTACTGTTACAACAACACATGTAGGAGGGAAAACGTTTTCAGAAGTGGGGGGGAAGACAAATGGATGCTCTCAAGACAAAGGAGGGAGATTCAGTCCATAGCACATTTTCAACCAACAAGGAGTGGAAAAGAGTGGGTGGATTATGCCAGCAAAATAGTTTGGGTGTTAATGATGATCACCTCATTTCACTCTAGTAGCCATTTCATTATGTTACACAGAAACGAGAGTATGATACTGGATTGGACCAGTAGAGAGTCATTAGAGTCATCAAAATAAACAAACCTTCGCAAACAGGACATGCATTTGTACAAACCAATCTGATGCCACTGGAATGTAACAGCATGTGAAAATAATGCAGTATATTTTAACCATATGAAGTGAACAATATATATTTCATATGTTTAATTGGCAGAATGTTTACTGTGAACTGCTTGGGTTCATTATTGTGAGTAAGTCTGTCATTGTCTGAATGGCATCTCTACACAAGTGTGAGAAACCACAGTTCTTCTACATCACGGTGAAAGCAGAAGTTAGACAAAGAAAGGTCAGTTAAAACTGCAGCGGTTTGTGAAAACACTCAGCATATCAACACTAAGTGAAATGTGGCTTGAATATAAAACAAACACCTCTAAATTTTATCTCTCAGAACCTGTATCAGTAAGGCTGTCACAATGTCTGTGCTTAAAGCAATGCAATGAACGATGTCAGCACTTTGTGACAGTTCAAAGTCAAATTTAAAATTTACCAGACATGCACAATCACAGGTTTCTGAGTGATGTGTGGTGGGTTAGCACTGACTCTCCTGTTCCTCTCTCCCTGTACTGTCACAATACTGGTAAGTGAGTGAAGTTACAATCATTTAGGGAAACAAGGTGGTGTGATAAAATTGGATGCTTAAGCTATGGCAGTCTCCCCACCTCTCTCTTTTGTCACAGGTTGGATAATATGCACTGGACAGAGCCTCAACAACTCCTCATGGAAATAAAATCAGTCTCAAGATGGATGCTTGCTTTATAACTTGCACTCCCCTCATCTGTTTGATATGGAGTCTTTTAAATGTGGCTTTTGACGCCACTGAGGACAATATTAAAACCCTTTCAAAACCAATTAAAGCCAATGCAATGCTTTATCAAAAAGGACAGAGTAAGTCATAATGCAAGCTTGAACTGACCAGGGCACAACCTCTCCTACACAGGCCTACCAGGGTACACAGTAATGGCCAGAGCGCCACGATAATCACTTTGCATACCAGGTTCAGAGCCCCATCACAACAGACAACTGTCAGCAACTGAGCAGCACAAATTCTATACTGTGGTAATGTCTGTAATGGTAACTTTAAATTGAACCATTTTCTATAATGGTTTGAGAATCCAAGTAAAAACTAAGCAGCCTTTCACCTCTAACCCTCCTTACTCTATCAGTTCTTTGAAAAATTCACACAAGAAAAGAAAGCTGCAGAGGCATTTAGAAAATGTCAGTTCTTGCCCCTTGGGCTGCACCACATGTTGTGTTCAGGCAATAAATACATAAACGCCTCCTGCAATGAAAAGCTTCTTGAGCACAACCTCATCTCCCGTGCAGTTAAAGTAAATGCTGCTCTTCATTTCATGTGAAAAAAATAGGGTGGGGGAAAAATGATGGTCTGAAGCTTGGGAACTGCAAAGCGTTTAACGTGGCACGAAAAATGGAGGAAAAGTGAGACACTGTTTGCATCAGGCACTGAAAAAAACTAGACGAAGGTATAAGAGAGCTGGAGGGGAAAAACCTATTGTTGGATCCCTGGTATGTGCTTGTCCATGGCATGGGCCCATACAAAGTAGGGCAACCATAGAGGGGGCGAGGGTAGGGGGCTTCATTTGCTTAGCAAAGGCAGAGCTTCAGTAAGGGGTTAGTAAGGGAGGGTCATTCACGGATGGCCAAGGCTTTTAAATGGTTGTTACCTGGAGCTGTTAAAAAACGACAACAAAGAAAACAACAAAATCAAACAGAAGATTAGAAAGGAACAAAAAAGTACAGCAGCGCAGTGATATTCAACCATTTTTCAATCACACTCATTCACAACACATTTATGCAATGTTAAAGCTGTCTTTTCTCAATTAAGAGGGAATTCACTTATTCCCACATTGCCACATATTTCACTTGTAATGCGAAACATAACTTTAACTGAGGCAACACAAAAACGACACGACACATACCAGCATTTAAGAACTTAAAATGACAAAGAAATAAGCTGATATGAACAAGTGAGACAAAATATGTGGAATTAGATGTGCAGCATAGGCTGTCAGGGCTCTTACAGTTGAGATCCATGTACCAAGCATCATTGCCGTACTGGTACTTCCAAATGGTTTGGCCAATGGAGCAGACCAGAGAGATGGCCAGCAGGCAGCCAAACAGCACAAGGATCTGAAAGTTGGTGATTCGCTCCACGTTGGACAGCTTCAGAGGAGGCCGTGTGGAATTCTGGGTAACACATGACAAAACAGCTATGTTTAAAAAATGAAGCAGTAGGACAAACAGTGATGTTTCCTTTTTATCCAGTGACAGTCAAAAAAAGAAGCCACTGCAGGAAACTGCTTATTGAGCGTGTGACGTCTAATACCAAAACATACTGAGAACCCACAGTAAGGTTTAATAACATACCATGCAGTTAGGTACAGTGCATATTTAACAGCTTTGGCTAAACAGCATGTATACCAACAATTTCAGCTTCATTAAAAATCTGCAAAAAAGAAGCTCTAATAACAGATAAGAGTAATTACTACCCAAATGTGCTTTACCTGCATGAGCTTTGTGTCATGGCCTGTGTAAACCACCACACCATGGACCCACTGTGTGTTCCTCAGCTGGGCACCTCTCAGTAAGATCTGGTCTGGACCCAGCGGTACTGTGCTGTATTGAGAAACATTGCTGCCATTTGTTTATTTAAATACTTCTCCTTTCTCAACCTACATCAATAAGTGTTGATCTTACATACAACTATTCATTTAATATAAACCTTCCTGATTTCTATTTGATAAACATGCCACTAATAAGCGTGACCAACAATCAAAATCTGTTATGTATCCTTACAGGTCTTTTACTACACAGATATTACACAACTACACACCAACTGCAACAGTAACACTCGCTGACAAGATTTACAAAACTGGACTCCATTTCTTAGAAACAGCATTTTCTATCTACAAACTAACTTCCCAATTATAAATCAGAACATAAAAGAATGTGCCATTAATATAAATAATAAAAGTCACCTTAAACATGAAAACAAGTCACAGCAAGTATGCATCCAGCTGTTAAGGGTCTCAATTTTAAGCAATTTCCATCAGTATGAAAGGTCTGATCAAGCCATTAATCCCCAAACAGCCAAAAGTAGCTTGAAGTAACAATATTCATCTAAAACAGCTTAATGTTCCATACTCCTAGAATCAAGCCTATATCCTAAAAGCAGCCATACAGCATGCAATGCATTTTCTGTACAATGGCAAAGCCATCAAATTTATAATTAAATATAACTGAAATAGCTCCTTTCATTTGTTTAGCAGAAAGATGAAAGATGCCCTAAAACCTCATAATGCACTTATTCTGGCTCTGCTCCTGGCTAATGGGCTATTACGTTAGTAAGAGGAGCAGCAAGCCAGCCATGGAGCTCTGCACCGAAGCCCACCTGTGACCATCCAGACGGATGTTCCCAACAAACTCGTACAGATGTCGGTTTGGGCTTTCGCACTCCATTCGCCCGGAGAGACGCATCAGGCTGTCGATTTCTTTTATGTCTGCAGTCACTTGGAGACCCTGTCGGCGTAGTTGAAGAAGCATTAAAGCACTCTCTCTCTCTCTCTCATTGTATGAACTTGAATAAAAAAACTAATTGGGAGATATTCACCTGTCTAATTTTAAGGTTTGTTTCTCCATCCAAGTTAGAGGTTTCGATGTAGCACATACCCTGTGGTTCACTGTTGTGGAGGGAAGGGATTTACACACTTGCAGTATTAGAATACAACAGTAGAATTCCATTTAGCTATACATTACTCTGTATTTAACCTGCTCTTTCTTTATATAATAGCGTTACTGATGTATTAATTACTTCCCATGAATAACTTATGACTATCAATGAAAAATTACAAATGAAAAGTCAGATTCCATTGATTAGAGACTAAATACGCCAGAGTAAATGGCTACAACAGAACAACTAGAAACTAAAGCACTGCAAACAAAGATGCTGCATGCCAGCCAAAGAGGCCACTCAGGAAGTGCATCAATGTTTTACTGAAGTTAGCCATTTAATGTACAGTAAACATCCTTAGGAGAGGCATAACATCTTTGTTTGGTGCTGACCCTGAGCTTCACTGTCTTTCAAGAAAAGCTAAAACAGACAGTAAAGGGACAGAGAGTAGAAAGAGAGAGAAAACATCAGAGCGGGGTGATCTTAGTGAGCAGGCATACCGAGCACAATAAAACAAAGCAGACAAATGGGCCTCTGACAGACTCTGGGCACAGGGACAGAACCAAGAGCATGCCGGTGGTTAAGGTGAGCTGGGTCGTTGGTTAGCTACTCTGTTAAATGACTAATTTATTCAACTTAAGACAATGAAGCTCTACAAGAATTAGTGAGGGGTTTGGAATCTGTCGCTTTAGCCATCAAATAAGCTTTGCTTCATGGAAATGAGGACAAGTCTGTCGAGATGGCCAGGAAGTGACTTCTAAAACTCTGTGCAAAATACTGCTTCAGTGCAGAACATGATGCGGGAAAACTATGAATCCAAGATGATTTTCACGTTTGCATTTTGGAATGTGGCCACATGCAACAGGACATGTTAAAGTAAATCGTTGCATACAGGGTGCCATACAAGCCATGCAAGGGCAAGATGGAATATGGAAAATATATTCACACCCAAAAGAAATAGTCTACAAAAAATATGAGCATATGCTTCTTTATGTTGTAGTGCTAGATGATTTCATTCACTCCAAGCACTTAGAATTTTCGGCCAAACATTTAAAAGTCTCCATGGTACTATGTAAAGCAAAAATCAACATAATAAAATTACTGTCAATATTATGGCTGCTAAACTTCAATGCAAATAAAGAGATCAAAAAGAAATAAATACATTCATTGATTGAGGCACTTCAATATCTGGTTGTTGCCAAAATAATCACAATAATCTTCCCTCCTTGAGTGTGGAAAAATCAAAGCTTTTTCATTGTATCAGGAGAGCTAAAATGCCTCATTCCATTTGGTACACACGGCCCCCCATCTCTCCCACTGCTGTTTTATTTTCAATGTTGCTGGTTTCCTGACCTGGACGACAGTATGACGAGGTCAGCCGGGAGGTGATCCCCATTGGCCGCTCTGACTACTTCCCCAACAGCCACCTGATATTACCAACCACACACCAGCAGGGGGCGAGAGAGAGAAAGTGTGGCAGTTGTTCACAGAGGGGGCAGGAGAGGAGAGGATGAGAACAAAAGTAGGAATGGAAAGGATTAAAAAAACGAACAAACAGCAAACACATAAGGGGAGAGAGATAACTGTTTCAGTTTGAGGTAGATGAGAAGGGCACAATGATCAGTTCTGTGTGATCAGAGGTATGGTTGGTCATCTGTTCTCCTTTTCACAAAACCATTTAGAACCAACCAAAGTGCTGGCTGTGCTTGAGTGCTGTGCCAGCAGAGGACATTTTAAAACAAATGAAGGTTCCCTGTCTGCCTTTTTTTTTTTAGAGAAACTCACCAGATTTGAGGTAAAAACATTTTTAAAAGGGGGTAGAAACCCACTCTCGGCTTAGAAGTCCCTTTCACAGCAGGTCCAAATGGTTTTTGAAAAGGTGAAGGAGGTAGGTAGGCTTATGGTTGATCACATCTAATCCAAAATCACATTTCCATTAACCCACCTAAGGAAATGATGGTTTAGGCTGCAGAGCATTAGATCATATTTAAACCCTTGCATGTAGTTTATACATAATCATAATTTATTTTAAAAAGTATTTTGACAATGTGGATTTAATGTATTATCTAACCATCACTTCCTTAGGGAGAGCTGAGAAAGCAAGAAGAAAAAAAAAAGAAAAAGGGAGAAGTTCCCCACAGTCTGGCAGCACGGTGGGCTCGTATACCTGGATGATAAAATGACAGCATCCGCAGGAACGAAATCACTGCCATTTACTCTAATAATATCGCCCACTTCAACCTGTGAACATAAACTGATTATGCTGTGGATTGCCAATAAAACAGCATAAAGGAAAACATGAGCTCAACAGAAATTCACAGCTTGAAAGAGTAGAAGGTAAGTACATTAAAGCCCTGAAATAAAACACATTGGATAAACAGCTGGAGTCTCCTTTCCATTACTGCTAAACAGCTGCAAGAACACATTCAATGACTTCAGCAGAAAAAAAAATGTATTTTCAAATCCTAACTACAAAAAGTTACTCCTGGCTACACAAAAACTCCACTGTATTTCTGCCTAGTTGTTACATGTGGTTATAAGTAAAAAAAAGTCAGAATTTAAAAGAAACTGTGACTAATTACTTGAAGGAAGTGAAAGCCCAACATCAACATTTTTTGGTTGACGTTGGGCTAATGTTTCATGATAAATTAAGTCAAAAAACTGAATATTTCATGCAAGTCAGACTGTGTGACTGTTGGCATCTGTAAGAATTAAAGCATATGCCTGTAATTGAAGTAAAACTCTCCTGTACTTATTGTGTTGGACTCAAAGGTGTCTTTAAAAATGTCAGAAGCTTCTCCTCAGTGACGGACATAACAGACTGCATGTACCTAAGCCGGATCCTTAGTCCAAGGTTCTGACCAGTTGTCTCTAACCTCTGAAATTAATATCTTTAGCAGTAAAAGCATATCAGCAGTATCAAAACTAACCAGCAACTAAGAACTGTTGAATCTCAGCTTTCGTTCATCAAAGTGTGTTCATAAGTATTCCCAGTGTTGGCCAGAAGGATGCTTATGAAAAGGTAACAGGGGAAGCTTTGAGAAGAAGACATTTAGCACCTAGACAAATTTCCTTCATTTCAGCCTTTTGTGAATTGATTATAATCTTGCACTCTGGAGCCGTAGGCGAGCTAATCACATTACTTTCATTTGAAGGCTGAACTGGGCCCGTGTATCCAGGGCTACAAGTTCATACTAGATAAAATACAGTTAAAGACTTGTACACACAGACAGTCATGCTCACATTCCCACCTACGACCAATTTAGAATCACCAATTAACCCAACACACATGTCTTTGGACCACCAGCCAGTAGACTGGAACACAGTACCTTGTTGTTGTGAGACATCAGTGCTAATCACTTTACCAGTGTGCCACCTCTGAAGAAATAC
The DNA here is from genome assembly GCA_015106775.1 of Etroplus canarensis. Taxonomy (NCBI): domain Eukaryota; kingdom Metazoa; phylum Chordata; class Actinopteri; order Cichliformes; family Cichlidae; genus Etroplus; species Etroplus canarensis. Next base: position 72,370 of record VUQH01014451.1, read on the forward strand.
AGCACTGTGGAAAAGTCTTGAGCTGCCCCTCATTTCTATATATTTTGCTTCCAAGGAGCCAGACTTTTTTGTAATTTCTTTAAAGTGGTCTTGAGCAACAGTACTCCAGGCTCTTTGAAGGTTTTTCTTTGGACAATGGATGCTTTTTCACTTATTGTCGGCTCAGTCCATGGTGTGCAGTGTGTCCGTCAGAAAACTGAGGAAACTAGCCAAGTGGAAGACAAAAGAAGAGGCAGGCATAAAAAATATCTACAGCAGATACACAATATCTGGAAGTGGAACTGGACTGAACATCAGTGGAAACAGGTCTTATGGAGTGATGAATCCAAACTGGAATTTTTTGGTTCAAATTATCAATATGTACAGAGGTGGTCAAGCGATACATCAGTGAGTGTCTCCTGCAATCTGTAAAATATGATAGAGGCTCTGTCATGATTTTGGCTGCATTTCAGGCAATGGTGTTGACAGAATTTTGGATTCAGAGAAGTGCAGTCAGATTTTGATCCACCATGCAGTACCATCAAGAAAGCTTCTGATTGGTAACATCTTGATTTTTTTCAGCATGGCAATGATTTCAAACACACTGCCAATGCAGTAAAACCCTTCCTAGATAGAAAAACACACAATGGAAAACTATCATTTATGGACCGGCCTCCCCAGAGCTTGGACTTCAACATTATTGTTTGGGATCATCTTGACAAGAGAACTGAACAAAAGGCAACCAACATCCAAAGAGGATTTTGGAATGACCTCTAAGAAGCCTGGAGAACTATTCCTGAAAACTATTTAAAGAAATGACAAGAAAGTTTTCCAAAGAGAGTTCAAGCTGTGTTGAAGAATAAATTTAGCCATACCAAATACTGATTTTCAAGCTCTTTAGAATTGCACAAACACTGTTTTGACCTAAATACTGTATTTCCTTTTATATTGGCAAACGTTTAATTTTCCTATCAAAATATAAAGAAGTGAGGGCTCACTCAAGACTTTTGAACAGTCCTATAGTATTATGTATAATGCCTAACACATAAAAACAAGCTCCTAAAGACACAAAAAACCTTGTTATAAATTATGACATTCAACTTCTAGATTAAAAAAGAGATAGAAAAGTCAAGTCAATCATTTTGGCCTCATTCAAGCTGTCCTGAAAGAGTTACTAGTTAAAGAAACTTGGAGGCCAAACAAGAAATTTGGCACAGAAGCAGCTTTTACAATATGCATGATGAAGATGCAAAAAGCATTAATTATTGAAACCGTGGCTTTTTAGAGAATCCTTTATGTGTGTAAATGGGAGAGACATTCACATACCAGCGAGAAGCACAGACATTTTCTTCCAGCTGTGATAAATTCAGTGCATAAATCACATATACACAGACACAGCCTAAACCTCATTCCTTATAACCCACTATGTAATCACATTATTTTAGCTGTTATTATTTGTGTAGTATTAAAGTGTAAGATGTAATGCAGTTTTCTCTACAATAACCAATGCACCCACCCATCCCTCTGTGGATTTGTTGAATCAGTCTTAACAGATTTCATTTCTAATGCTGTTTACTTATAAGTCCGGGAGTTAAGATAGTAACATATTTGCACAAACAGTACATATCCTGCTGTTAATTCAGTTCTCAGGAACAAATGAACAAATATGCCATACAACGCAATGATTTTTGCTACCCAGCTCATATCCCAGAGAGCAGGAAGAGAAGATTCAGCTAATATTGCACTATTAAGTACTGATTGTAGCTTTTAACGGAGGAAGCAGCATTACCATTTATTTAACTGTCCAAAAGCCTGTGTGTTTTCTCCACACCCACCGCTGAACTGTTCCAGCCACAGTAATAGAAAAGTTTCATTATGAAGGAAGAGTGGAAGCCTCTCATTGTCCTCCAGCATTGCCTTCTAATGACCACCCACATGGAAACACTGGATTAATTAGTTTAGGCAGGATACTAGAGGGGTCAGAGTGTGTGAATGTGTGTGTGTGGTTTCTGTAAATGACAACGCCATAATAGGTTGTGAAAGTTGTGAGATAGGCTTGCTGCTCCAGATGAATAAAATGTGACTGGTTAGAATGACCATTAATGGCACATTGTGGGTACATACCTTCTCCCAGTGCACAATCTCCCAGGCACCATTTCTCAGTACTGTTGGGCGTAAACGAGCGAGATGGGGGGAAGTCACAGTAGTAGCGAAAAAAGTTGTCAAGGTGACAGAGAGAAGAAGATAAAGAGAATTACGGAATAATATTTAACCACATTACAATACAGATAATGCAGGGTTTTACTAAGCCCTACTTCCTTGCTGACAAGTACACTAAATATAGAAGCATGTTTTCAATGAAAGCAGGAGAAAGAGTTTTGAATACCTTGACATTCCTTTTTGTTGACAACACTGTCAGCATTGTGACGTTTCTGTAGGAAAAAAGAATATTTATATTACCCATGTTCTGATATGCACTAATGCAATAATGATCTAAAACAAGTCAGAAAACAACACAGAGAAAATACACAAGGTTTAGCACTGAGCCTGAGTAAGAAATCAAAGCAACGAATATGCACATGCAAAACAAACATAATCACTGAAAGACTAACACTGTGAATTACAAGAGAATGCTGGTTTAATTTTGCAGGGAGAAATGTACTGGAGAAACAGACACTATATATACTACAGAGAGAGACAGAGAGAGAGAGACAGAGACAGAGAGAGATGTCTGCAGTTCCTGCTGTGATACTCTCTTCGTAACCACAGTACAGAACCTTGTATCATGCAGTGTTTCATCCAAAGTGCCCTACAGTATAATCAGTGCACTGAGTTCTAATGTGTGAATCTCAGTTCTTGGTGCTTACAGGGTCACCTGATTAGAGGAATGATGTAATCTGTGTCACAGCTCTGCAAGCTTGCACGATTAAACAATAACCATACTGACTGATCTGAAATGTATATTTTAATGGTTTAATTCATTTATCCTTAAAAATTCCATGTATTTATTTGTTCAGACATTTCATACGCACATACTTGTGGAGATTTGCTGATTTTCTTTTATTCATATTATTCTAAAATCTAAAATAAATTACTCTAGTTTTTCAGCTTCTGCTATGCAAACAACCAAGAACTTTAAATGCTGGGCTCTTTCTCTTAAATTTTGTAAAGTAATGGACTCTGAAATTGAAGCCTTACCATGTTTAACACTCACATAGCTTCTTCCTACATTCAAGATAACCCATTCAGTATGTGACTGCATCAAAGTCCAAATTATCAGCATTACTTCCCTTCATGTTCTCCATGTTGACTTTAACAGATGATTCCAACAGACAGCTTGTCATCCAGCATCACGATGAATAATAATGTGTTGCTGCGTCAATCTCACATAAATGATTACCATGTTTTAAAATGTAGCTCTAAAAGCAACGTGTCCTGTACTTGATTAGAAATGAGCAACTCACATATCCACTAATAACCTGTTTACTACAAGAGAAGATCTATTCTATTCATCCATCCTTTATTTTTTCTACCACTCATCTCGGTCCGGGCTGTGGGGGCAGACGTCTAAGCAAAGACACCCAGACCCTCTCCCTGGCCACATTCTCCAGCGGGACACGGGATGCATCTCTCTCACATACCGCGGGTTTGCCCAGGAGCCTCATGCCCAAAACACCTCACCTAGGATGGTGAAGTGGCTTGTGTGCCCTATTGATCCCAGGAGCCATTTTGTCAGGGACAATTTGCCCTGGTAGGGTTTCCTGAGGCAAATTGGTACTGGGTTAGGGGACAGACTGAGAATGATTCAGAAGGATTAGGATTAGAGACAGGTCGGAATGCAGTTTCTCCCTGAGGCTTCTCTCCTTTTCTGTTACCCCAAAGTTACCCTCCCATATTGGGAGGCATGTTCATCTTACTCATGTTTCTTGGCAGGCAATGGTGCCTAATGATGCCATCGTTCATATTCATTGTTGGAATCCAATCACAGTGCAATTACAAAAAGCAGAGTGGATTGGGCTGTTTTTAGATTTTTGTTTTGGGTTTTTTTTTAAATTCCTAAAAAATATGCCTTTCCCTCCTTCTGCACAACCCCTGCAGGGTTGGGCTTCACCCAAAAGGGCAACATGGGCCCACCCTCCTGAGGATCTACCACCCGCAGGAGGGGCCATAAGGGTTTGGTGCCACATAGAATGGGCAGTGGTCTGTGGCACAGTCCTAGAATTTGATCCCCAGTTGCCAAACTAAACCTATTCTAATTTAGTCTAATTATTTAAAATTCATCTAGGTAATTTAGCATGTCGTATTCTACTTTTGGCTGTTTCCCCAGGAATGACTAGTGAATGGCTTTTCACTTTCTTCAGACAGATTTGCCCAATGATCTAAAGACTCAAGTTGGCGTCCCTCAAAGACTAGTGTACAGCTCGTAGTTTCTTCTACGCTCTAATCTCTAATTTTATAATTTTGTATGTCTGCTTCTTCCATTTAAATCAAATTGGATTTAATGTTCCTGCAACATGCTGCAGTGTCTAATGAAAAGGCTTTCTTTGTCATATGGCCTCAGCCTTTCACCAGCTGCACTGTGCCCAGGAAAATAAAAGCTAGTAGGGACCTTTACAAAGCTCATTCATCATTCCCAGTGCAAGAGCTGTCAGCTAATTTCATTCACCCTCACACTATTAGGTCTGAATGTACAGACCCTTTTCTATTCAGATAAGTGTAGGAGGAGCTGAACTGCATTTGTAACAGCTACTTCACAACTTTTACTGCCTTTCAGCCATCTCAAATTCACTCTCCTTGCCTCTCTCGCGCCTTCTGTCCCTGTGGTCATGAAATAAGGAGATGCACAGTATTTAGATGATGTGTGTAATCACAGTACAGTAGAAGGCGAGCAGCGCACAGAGGTTATGCGTAAATACTGCAGTATTAGGTCCCTGTAGACTTCAGCTGTAGAGGGGAAATACAGAAAGCAGTGAAAGATAAAAGCAGTATCCGCAATGTTACTTTGATTAACCTGCTAAAACTGTATGCTTGAACATGAATCTAATGAGACATTAAGTAGAAGTGAAGGACCACACAAGGACAGGAACAAGATTTTCTTTGCGCTTTAGACTGCTGTTTTCTTTCCAACATGACTATGAGAGTATTAAACTGTGATACTGTATAAAACTGCACCACACACGACTGTGAAATATACTACAGCTCAATTTCACGGTATTTTATTTCTGTTTCAGTAACATTTTTAAGCTGAAGGATAGCTGAAGTACTCCAAACAAACAGCCCAAGTCTGCTGCTGCAGAGGAGGCTGCCAGCAACAAGGTAAAGTACGCGCTGTACAGTGTGTGTGTCCGTAGTGCATGATTCATGAAGTCAGGGGTCAATGTTTCCCTGTCAGGTCAACTTGTGAGGGACAGCACAGCACAGGGAACAGACGTGCGTGCAGGTGACCTTCAACGATAAAGACGGAGTCATCACCACTCTGTTCCCATGTTTTTCACAACAGGCCGAAAGAAAAAGTGCTGTGCTGGTCCCTTCAGCACGAGATAGCAGCTAATAGTATAGAGTAACTCTCCACAGGGACCTGCACAGAGGATCGCATTGCAGGGTCACTGCAATACAGTAAAATGCAACATTCTCTCACTTTGTTCAGACTTTAGTGAATTACTTGTGAAACACCGGAGTACACTTATTTTAAAGCTTTTAACTTCAACCTAAATTCAGTGAAACAGATTTAACCAAAAACAAATGATTGCGCAAAATCAACCTTTGATACTAAATACAGTCAAGCATCTGTTCAAGAGCTCAGACTTCCTTTCAGGCAGACAGTTGTTATGTTTTGTTTCTAACTACATGAGCATTCTGTATCTAGGTTAATTGACTGAATGAGTACTCCGGGTGCAGAAAGCACAGCTGTGACCTCTGAAGTGAGCGCGTGTGTATGCCTGTAGATGTCCGATGGTGTGTGTGTACACATGTTGGAGGGTTTCCTGCTGTGGTCTCATAAGCATCACTGCCTGCTCTGTGCTTCAAAGAAAACAGACCGCATACAGATACAACACAAAAGCCTAACATACTCAACTGCACATTTGAGTTTAGGTACATTTTAATTTGGATTTTACTTGATGGAGTTCATTTACTAAAATTACTGACTTTTGGTAGGCAGTGTTAGGTGCATTTGGGGGTAGATTACATTAAGGCACAGGTGAACAGAAAAGCGCAAAAGACTTAACACACTGCACAAACTGGGTATAAAGCAACACATTTGAAACTAACTATACTACATACACCCGCCCCTTTACTTTTGTCTATACTACTTGAGTTATTTGGGGACCATGATACAATCAAGTTGCACAGGTTGCTTTAAACCAAATGTTAATTTGTCCTTCAAAAGTTGATTGCCTTTTAGTAGTTGCTGACAGCATGATTTTTTTAATCAGGGTCTTGCTGATGTGTATGCATGCATTCATTCATTCCTGCATTAATGATGTTTTTAATTATGTTTTTCTCGGTTGGATGATGGCTCTCAAGCATTGACTGTATATAAAAGAAGGACATCACCACTGATATATGAACTACCATTTTGAAGCCATGAGTTTAGGGTTGTGGCCCTGACAATAATAATAATACTAATAATAATAATAATAATAATAAGTAAGGGCTGGATCTCACTTTGAAGCTCAAGATGATACCACACTGTAGCCATGCCCGAAATAGTAGCCTCCTTAATCATGTATTTCACTCTAAATGAGACTATAATTTACAAAATGAACATGATGCCCTGTTGATGAAGACATGAAAATAGAGATTAAGCTCAAAATTTCTCATGTTGTATCATTGGTTCAGGCTGCTGCTGCTATTGGAGGTGTGATGTTGTGGGGGATATTTTCTTGGGACAAATTGGGCCCCTTGTTACCAATGGAGCATCATTTAAACACCACAGCCTACCTGGGCATTGTTGCTGACTATATACATCTTTTTATGAGAACAACGTACTCATCTTTTGAGGGCTGCTTCCAGCACAAAATGGCACAAAGCTCAAATCATCTCAAACTGGTTTCTTGAATGTGACCGTGAGCTCACTGTATTCAAATGGCCTCCAGCAGTCACCAAAAACTGATTCAGTAGAGCACATTTGGGATGTGGCAAAACAGGAGATTCGGACTGGCAACTGCATGATGTTCATGTCAATAGGGACCAAAACCTCCAAGGTATGTTCCTAGCACCTTGTTGAATCTATACCATGAAAAACTAAGGCAGTTCTGAAGGCAACAATGGGGTCTATCCCAAGGTTATTGTAGTTAATTAAAACTAAACTAAAAATTAAAACTACATGAGAAAAATCATTTTAGTTAACTAAAATAAAAACAAAAACTAGACTTTTGGGAAAAATCAAAACTAACTAAAACAACATTGTGGGCTTAGGAAGCTAACTGAAATAAAATTAAAATATACAGGAAATATCCTTAGTTCTAGTCTTTGTAAGTTGGATTAAATTTAGGCAGTCAGTCTGTCTGATTTGATGCATCTGCTTATTAAGACTCAGGGTGCC
>VUQH01014455.1:4279-22736 GCA_015106775.1 Etroplus canarensis
AGTCCCAGCCCAACCCCCCCCCCCCCCCCCCCCCCCAAATAAACATACCAGTGAGATAGCAAAGGCAGCTGCGGTAAAGGCCTGGTAGAGCATCTTATGTGAGGAAACACAGCATTTGGTGATGTCCATGGGTTCTAGAGTTCAGGCAGTCATTGACTGCAACAGATTTTCATCTAAGTATTAAAAATAATACTTATATTTAAAATTATGCTGTTTGTCCCATTACTTTTAAAGCAACTGAAAATGGAGGGCTATGTATAAAAATGACCGCAATTCCTAAACAGTTAATAAAATTCTTTTGACAAACCCCTTGAATTAAAGATGAAAGTTTGCACTTTAATCACATTAAGGGGCTGATGCTAAGGCTGTAATACGCAGCTACTGGCCTACTGGCCACTGGTTTCACTGCTTCTGGTTGTCTTTGGCTTCTTTGTGACTGGAGGAAAAGCTTTAGTCCATCACCCGCAATGACACTCCTCCTCAATCCACTTGTTGGCCCTCTACTCTCAGCCTCGCTCCATTTGATGCCTCTTTGTACAGAGCTGCTACTCAAAAGACTGAGTCACAGAGTTTGTGTGTGCACGATGAAGATCCAAGCATTCATGTGGTTGTGGAGAGGCACTGAGGTTTTGGAGTGGCATGCAAGCGACATTTCTTTACCCAGCTTGGAAGAATACAGTCTTGAATATTATCAAGGAGAAAGGGTGCAGGAAAGAGGCTGTCTTGCCCTTGTAAAAAGAAAATCTTTTATAAATAGAAGTGAAATATTTCATTTCCTGCTTTTCAGTTAAGACGTCATATTATTATAAAGTATTCAGCCTAGCACTTTCTCAACCAAAGTTCACCAAGTTTTCCTCAGTTTTTTTCAGAAGTAAAAGTACTATGTAGGTCAGCTCGTCTTTTTAATCCCGACTTGAACAAACTGGCAGGAAGGGAACGCGCCCCCGAGGATTCAGCAGCAGACGATGGTGGTGGGCTTTGGTTCTGCTTTGAGAGGAAACGTTTGGATCTGACGAAGGGTTGCCAAAGCCACCACAGGGGGTCTGCGTGTGCACAGCTCTGTGAGTGTGTATGTGAGAGGATGTGAAGAAGCAAGAGCTTCATAGAAAGAAGGGTACAGTATGACAGCGTGCGAGTGTGTGCGCACACGCAGCCTGCCACCCCCCCTCGATGCATGTTGACGTGATTCATGTCATCCAGCATCCCACCCCTCTCAATTGGTGGTGCAATCGTGCTGCAGCAGAGACAAACTGGAGTGATCAAGGAGGAGCGGGGAGGTGGGAGGCTGGATGGGAAAGGAGGCGGGTGCAGCCCACATTCTGAGACACCCCAGGGTGCATGGGCTGGCTGTCTTCTGACACTGTCACATAAACTGTGTGAACTCCACTAACATGTAGTCTAACTGGCAGTGTCTCACACTTTAAGATCATTTGTCAAGCACACTGGATTGGGACTTAAGTTTTACTTTTAATTGTCTGGCTGACAGGGTTGTTCATATTCTTTGGCAATTTCATCACTGAGACAGCTGCATCACTCCGACTGATGCTGGATATTTCAGGACAGTACTGATAACCCCATTACACTAACATTACATAACAAACATCTGTGATGAAGATCTCTTAAAGTTGGTAATGAAAGACTTCATACAAACTTGCCACTGTGTACAATATTCTTCAGTTGCCTGATGAAAGTCACTTGTTTCTTTACAAAAAAATATATTCAAGGAGTGTTTCCACCCATTCATCCTGGTTTAAAATATCTGTTCCAACTCCTGAGTAGCTTTTCTCCTGTATTCTAATATCAGGGCTGGTAGTCGAGAAAAAAATGAGGGGTTTGATCATTTGATTAAAAAGAGACTCAAGTATACTGGGGGCCAAGATGAAGAGAGTTAATTAGAGTAGTGAGACTCCCCGATGACCCATTATCTGCCTGGTAATTTGGAGTCGAGACACATTTTGTCTGATAATGACGCTAGATTAGAGAGCAAATAAATGTAGGTCCAAGTCTTTCGTTTTTTTTGGATGAGTGACTACAGCCACACAGTGTGAGGAACACCCCTCATATTGTGTGTAATCTGAAGAAGAACAAGACAAACAGAATAAATGTGACTATTTCAAATGTTACTTCAAAATATAAGAAATCCACCATTAATGCAGGTAAAAAGAGAACGGTTTTATGTGTGGATGTAGATGTGTTTGGTTCACACCTGACTGTGGTCTGGTGACGGCGCTCTCATACACAGGAATACCTTCACCCACATTATTGAAGGCTTTCAGTGTGATTACATAGTGGGAGCTGGGATCTGTGACAGAAAGAGAGAGAGAGAGAGAAAGACAAAGACAGAGTAGGGACATAAATTGATGCAGCCATCTCATCAAGTCAAAACTCTTGAGATTCTCAACTTCAGAATCAGAATCAGAATACTTTATTAATCCCCGGGGGAAAATTACTTGTAATTGCAGCATAAGCAGAGTGAGTATTTGAATACAATTAGGCTTATTACTGTGACGGTAATATAAGCCCTTATTATGAATATACAGTTTGCAAAAATCCCTCCCCTGAATCTCTTCATTTTATCATTATTTTTTAAAATGAATCTTGCACCTCTAGATCCCATGCTACAGCATTTTGACAGTGATCACGAATAAAACTGCTGAAAACGAAGGACACGATGGATACAAAAGGACAAAAATATATATTCTCATGGAACTAAATGTCTATTCAACAGAGTCCTTGAGTGAGTGCTTCTTTGAGTTTTATAAGGAAACAATTTTTATTTTATTTGTAAGTTTCTCAAAGGCTGCATTGATCACACAGAGAGAAATGGTCCTTCTGCAAAAGTAAGAGCCAACAAAACATTTTCATGAGGTACAACTCGTTTGATGACAGCAAGTGCTAAACTCACCAAATATTTTATTCAAATATCATGACCTTTAATAATTGTGTGCCCATTAGGCCAATCTGTGTAATTAGCAACTCAGGCGCGTGGTGGAGAGGATCTTATTAATTCTCTAAACACTCACTGTGGGGTATAGATGAATTAATTCAGAGTGTTTGTGTGTCTGCCTGTGTGTTTGCTCATAATACACTGAACATTAATTAAACTTGGAGCACAAAGCATCACAAAAGATATATCACATATTTTGTGTCAGATATTTATTTAAACTGTTGAAATATATCCATTGAGCAGTATTTGATCCTCTAAAGTAAATATGTGGTGACCAAAAGATATGAAATCTATGTCAATAAAAACAGACAGAAACACACTGATGCCAGTGAAGAAAAAAAAAGGTTTCTTACAGAGGTTCTCGATAGTGTAGTAGCGTTGCTTGTAGTCCACTTTGATGGTTTGCGCATGGGGACTGCCGATGCCGTAGCCGATAGTGTAACCGCGTACCACAATGTCCTGGTTCTCTGGTGGCGTCCAGCTCACCACAATGCTATTGACCAGTGGCCGGACGTGCAGCGAGCTAGGCTCACTTGGTACACGCGATTCTGATGAGGGAAAAGCAGAAAAACTTAGCTGTAAAAAATGTAAAAAAAAACTAAAATCCAACTGACAGCTTCTGGTTTAGTTTGCCCAAACTCAGTAATGCAGGTGTTGTTACCGTCCAAGTCGCTCTCAAACGTCTCTGCTGTTATCCACTCTGTGGCAGGACCAGTGCCATTTATCGTCATGGCTGACACACGGAAGGAGTACTCTGTTCCAGGCTCCAGACCTAGAGGCAACACCAACAAGTCAGATTCAACAGCTTGAGTATTTCAATAGAGCTGTGGCTGAACTGAACCCAAAGCAGCAAGAAAAAACTCTTTCATTAAAACCTCTCACACTTCCTCAGGCCTGATTTTACTTTACAATTTACTGGCACGCTCCACTTGGCTGGTCAGTTGGGCTTTCAATATTTTGAAAGCACAAATATTTTAAGCAGATGCTCGATACTTCTCTACACAGCTTAAGGAGAAAATCCATTAGCCTCAAGTGAATATTGCATGGCTGCAAATAACTCTTTATTTTTCCTATTCCATATTAAGGGATTAAGTTTTAGTTATGCATTTGATTAATATGCTAAACCATTTGCCTTTAAAACAAGATAAAAAGAAAGAGGTAGCACAAAATGGGAGACACTAAGGAGTTAAAAAGAGAAGAAGAAAAAACTGGGAGTCTGGATTAATTCATATTTTAAAGCTATATCTCCCTAAAAGCGAACTGTAGCACCGTTGGGTGCCGGCTTTGGTATTCAGAGAAGAGGGGAACGCCTGCTGACAAATGATGTGTTGCTGTATTAATTTGCTGTAAAATTTTTCATCATCGTCATATTGTCCCATTTGCATGCTACATGCTAATCCTGTAGTCTTTTCGCTCTGTTCCCACTATTCTGGGCCGCCCTTGGGGGTGGCTTCTGAAGACTGCCTAACCACCCATGCCTCTGAGGCTACAACATCTTCTTCTAAATGCTTCAGAACCAACAAACACCCCTGTGTTTCACCCCCCAGAATGTTCTCCAAAATCAACTTTTAAGTGTATATTCTCTTTGATGCAGCGCACAGCGTGAGGCCGGGCCACTTGAAAGTTGCTGAGACAACATCTAATATTAATCACCATTGCTGTGTCTCTCTGGTGGTATTGTGCATATTTTGGTGAATGCAGTGGGTAATGTAAGGGTACAGCAGGACATGTAATGCAATTTCAAAGTGTTTTGAAACTGAAATGTCGAGTAAATAAACAGGCCTACATTCAAACTAACTCCAAACAACATCTCGTGCTCATTCTCAGGCTCGAGATAGAGATTTTAAATATTGCACCACGCCAGACATAGCTGACAGGATCGAAGACGCATCAAGCAGGGATAAAATGAAGTCTGATAGCATAAAAGTTTTAAGTTACGACTCATCTAAAGCTTTAACAGAGAGCTGTTTTTCTAGCCATAATTTTCAAAATCAGACTTGATGAATAAATCTATTTACTTATCTTCTACATAATACTACAGAAGACAAACTGCTTTGAATCAAGAGCACAAATCAGTCACAGTGATGTCACTATTTTCATGGACAGCTTTAAGCCCAAGTGTGACTACACCCCTTAGACATTATGACAGGAATGTATTTGTCCATAATTATACTTTAGTGTCTATTGTTCCAGTTTAACACCTCAGTATGCTTATATAATAAGACAAGAATTTAAACTCTCTGCGTGTTTCCACTCTAACTTGTCTTTATGTATTTTTCCATCTGGTGACAGAATTACTTTCAACCGCTGTAGGCTGTATAGTACTGTGAAAAAGTCTTGAGCCACCCCTCATATTGTTATATTGTGCTTCCAAGGAGCCAGATTTCTTGTATTTTTTAAAGTGGTCTTGAGCAATAGCTCTCCAGGCTTTCTGAAACTGGCTGCTTTTTTTTTTTAGTCCAGTTGTTGTACCTGGCTATTTTCAGAAGAATGCTTTCTTGTTTGTTAAGCCACTTAACACTGACCTATGATTCATTCAAGCATGAAAAAAACAGTTGAGGAACCAGTACTGTGCCTGCATATAATAGACAATTTGGCAAAAACCCATTTTAAATTGTATCTTTAGGCATTTTGTTACTAGCAGCCTGTTGCAAAAACACATCATTTGTCCCTATTTCTTTAGTTGAATCTACAAAAATTCCAAAGATAACACAGTTTGATAGGAATAAAATAGAATTTTTGCACCAATAAGCTGATTCCCAAAGAGCTATTAGCTGAAAACTTGGCATAACTTGGCATGGTGTGCAGTGTGTCCTTAAAAAAGTTAGAGCAAACTGGACAAGAGGAAGACAAAAACAGATGTGGCAGGCCTAAACAGTATCTACAGCAGTAACCGAAAGTCATTTCTTTCGGAAATAGGGAAAAAAATCCAGCAAAGACCCAACACCAGACCTGAGAAATATATCTGGTCCTTCAGTTGATCTATCTACTGTTTGCTGACTTCAGTGGAAGTGTGCCTTCAAGAAGCATTTTTAACTAAGAGAAACAGGGAGAAAAGGCAGAGGTATACCAAATTACACAAGAACTGGACTAAAAATCAGTGGCAACAAGTCTTACAGAGTGCCGAATGGACCTGAACATTTTTGAAGCAGTGTGGAATCATTTTGATAGAGAATGGAACAAAAGGCAGCTCTGGAATATCCTTCAAAAAGCCTGGAGAACGATTCCACAAGACTACTTAAAGAAATTACAAGAAATCTTACCTGAGAGAGTTCAGGCTGTGTTGAAGCATGAAGGCGGTCATACCAAATATTGACTTTTAAGCTAGTTAGAACAGTACAAACTCTGTTTTTGCCTCATGCACTGTATTTCCATGTATGTTTGCATGTTTCAATAAACCCTTGCACCTACTTCTTATTTTCTTAGGAAATTATAAAGAAGTGAGGGGTGTCTCAAGACTTTTGCACAGTACTGTATATAATTTAAATGTCTGTTCAGCAGGAATCAACTTGTATATAACTAGGGTGGTCGGATACACAAAACACGAGTTTATTGTGCTGAGTCACAATTTGCCCACAGATAATACCAGATATGAGAAGCAAAGTGAACCTTTAAGTGTTGAGTTGAGATGCCGTTAAAATGCATTTTAGAGGCAGTTGTGAACATTGCCTCTAAAATAAAGACCTAAACACTCACTACAGGAGGTGATGTTCATAGCTCAAGTCCACCAACACGAACAGTAATAAATTTACCACATTAATGAGCACTTGCAGAAGATACCTGGAAAATCTGAACAACAAAGCTGGTCCATGGGAACAGCATTCGCTTCTCTTTGTCACAAATGAAGTAAAATGAATGCCTAAGACTGATAATACTTGCAAAGCTTTATTTTCTAATATAGATGAACTAACTGCAAAGTCATTACCATCCATGAGCTTGTAAAGCTGGGTGCCTTCTGTGGTTTCAGATTCACTCCTGCGGGATCCTTTCCGGTATCGTATCTTGTAGCCGGTGATCTTCCCGTTCTGGCCACTCAGTGGTGGGGGCTGCCATCGGAGCATGATGCTCTGAGAGGGAAATGTGTAAATGAAAAAAAAAAAGTAATGTTTAGCACATGCTTTTGGGGCCCGTGTTTGTAAAGGTGACCTCACGGTTTAGCAGGTAGCATCACACCTTCCCACACGCCTTGGCATATACCTTTGTGTTAACATAACTCTGCAGGTTAGCTGTGGTGCAAATGGGAGGGCCCCACAAAAACAAATACCCCAGGAGCATGAGTGATGCAGTGCAAATAGATGCATTAGGAAGAGATAAACATGAATAATAAAAAGAGTTGTGCTGATAAGTGAGGTGTGCACATGTGTGTGGTCAGGTTAAGCCTGCAGAGACACTGAGGCAGAGAGATGAATGGAAGACGTTTAGCTGGCAGGCCCACGCTGCACTCATGTGGGATACATGTATCTGAGTTTTTGTGTGCCTGTGTGTGTTTAAAGAGATAGGTGGGGGGTGGCTCAGCGTGGGAGAAGAGTTAATTAACGCTTCCCCACTGTCACACTGATGCACAAAAGCCTGAATACACTCACAGGGCATGCGTGTGCTCCTCCCCAACCGAGTCAAGGGAATTGCACAAATTAAATTTGTGTGAAGTGTGTTCAATTATTTCCATTTTTCTTATTACACTATCGGCCCCGACTCGTTATGTCTGTTGCTTTTTTACCTTCCTCGCCCTAATCATGAAAAACCTGTTTAATTGACTTTTGTAAACTCACAGGGGAAGGTGAGAAGACAGATGCCAAAAGCAAAAGAACCCAGAGAAGTAAGATCACAAAAACACGATTATCAGGTTGCCTTGCAGGTGAAAGATTTGTGGTTCTGCTTGACAGGAGACTGAATATGAAATGAATGTTAATTAGCTCTTTTTCCGTTCCATTTGGTTGGCTGTACTGAACTAATTGCATAAGTGGTTTGTAACTGAAAACTTGTAATGCAATTGTTCTTTTAATCACTGTTTACACTCAAAGTAAAAAAAAAATAACAATGAAGAGAAAAAAAAATAGATGAATTACAGAATAATGTTTGGGAATAAAAAGGATGTCAGGCATTTGTTTTAGAGCTTTTTCTCGGTTAATGAGAGGAGGGACAGCTGGACACACAATATCTATTCAGAAAACAATTCATGTTCTTTCTGCACAGTGGGCCCGCTTCATTTTACTCTTAAAATTAGCATGAGAGGGTTTTCTCTCTGAAACTCTCAGCTGAGTATCCCTCAGCACGGGTGGCTAGCTCCAACTTGGGCTGGGAGTGTGTGATAGGATTGTCAGTGTTTTCTCTCACTTGAGCTAAGCATCGACCAGCAAAGGGCCAAAAGCGCTGGCTGCTGTTTTTGTAGTCAATGCACACACCCTGAGGTTTTCCCTATCTTCTTCTTTTTTCCTTTTTTCCTGTGCTTGCTGTCATGAGTGAGAAACATCTTTTATAAAAATTAATCCCTCACTCGGGTGGGAATGTACAATAAATAGGCCTACAGCTCTCTGTTTGAAGATCAAATGGCTAAGATGATGGGCAGCCGAGGCCTGTTTCCTGTTTTAATCAGGAACTTGTTGTGCAGCCAACAGCCACCTCAGCAGCCTTATCTAATAAAGAATGTCACGCAAGAACTGCAGTATGTTCAGCTGTAATAAATAGGATTTAACAATAAAACTTAAAGAGAGTGAGAAACACCAGGAGTTCTTGGCTGAGCTGGGAAAAATCTGATCCCGTTCTCTCTGATATGGAGAAAAACTGAATCAACATAAAAGAGATCTTTCTTTTAAACAAGTAAATCTTTTCTTCACCTAAAAAGTGAAATCTCTGTTACCAGGACAGAATACTGTCCTGAGAAGTACTCTTCTGGCAACTGATAAGTCATGAGACATCTAACCCTCTGAATGGGCCAATATGGGTTTTTTTAATTTAAATTCATTATAAACAAACCTGTTTGCCCATAAAAAAACAGAATGTCAGTAAAGTAGTAGCTCATCTGCCTCACAATCCATCACAATTCACAGGCTGTTGTAATGTGTGTGGTACAGAGAGAAAGTTAGAAGTTTTCTTGTCACTGATTGGCTACATTACACAAACTAATGAGAATCAAATTCCATCAAGGAGGCTCACAGTCAGGTCCAGGACAATGGGCATAGTTCTTGACCAGATCTACCAAGTTCGAGACACAATTATGCCATAATTAAACCTAATGACAGCAGTTATGTGTAGACGTCAGAGGGGCACACACAAACACTCTTTTTAATAATCAATAATCTTAAAAGTAGCAACAAGTCTGATTAAATTCTGACCAATACTGTTGGTGGAACAGCAGCTCTTGTGAACTGCAGATGGACAGATGGCGGACGCATCCCCACGGCATAAGCTCGTCAGTCCTTTGGCCCAATGAGCTGAAAATGTTAAGTTTCGACTAAATTTCTATACTTCTTTTGACCTGTTAATGACCAGAAAATTCCTACCCAAGTATAAGTTTTAGTGCCCCCAAATCTTCTTGTATCCATTTTAGATATGAGCTGTCTGCTTCTGTGCCAGTTTCTGTCCAGATGGAGTGATTCTGAGGATAAAACCTTCTGACAGGCAAGTCTCCTGCCGATGCGAAGATCGATGAGGGTTCACACACCCTCTTAACCAGATGGGGCTACAGGGCTCTGACGCAGCTAATAACATGGCAACAATGGTGCACTGGCCTGCAGGCTATGTATCTCTTCAGCTGTTTGTGTGTAAGTGAGCAAGTAAGCGAGTGTGGATTTGCTCAAACAAACACATAAGCTGTACAACAAACAGCATGTGTTGGGTGTGCAGGAAGGTAAGGTGCATTTGTGGCTTAAATCCTCAAGAAGGCAACACAAAAACCTGAAAAAGGTCTTACTACATCCCTTTCAGCCATCTCACCTTTGAATTCTGGATCTCCAATGTGAGGTTTTGAGGCGGGGCACTCGGTACTGTGAAGAAAACACAATTTCTTAACACATCATAGAAACCTCAATTTTGGTAGAGCTATAACAATTAGGTTATGATTAATGGGGAAAAAACTGGGTTAACATGCTTTTTTCCTTTCTTATGGCCTAGTAAACAGAGAACTTTACATTTTGGGCTGCTGGGTTGGACACAACTTGGAGCCATGGTTTTTAGAAAACAAAATTTGGTAAGTTTATAGACCATAGGATCTGAAAACACTGGTGAGGCAGATTTATCATAACATGGCTTAGCTTTACATATCCCTAACTTTTTAAATGCTTTCAACGGTGTTAAAAAGAATCAGAAGTCAAAGCATTGTCGGTAGATTTACACTTAATCAGTCCACTCACTGTCAGACAAGGTGCGAACAATGACGTCCTCAGTGGAGACACCTGGCCCGTGCTTGTTGTTGGCCACCACACGGAAACTGTACTCCGTGTTTTTCTGCAGCCCAGTCATGGTGTACGACTGAGTGTTTACGTCAATATCCTGAAAGAGAGCGAGGGAAGAGGAGAAACATGATTTGTCGTCAGTGCAGAGCTGTGTGATTTCACTTCTTTAAAGTATTCACCTCAGAAATGTAAGAATTTGCTGAATAACAAAACATTTCTTTTTCAAGTTGATCTGATTTGGAAAATGAGCCCTTGTGCTCACTGATGGTTCCATATGTAAAATGAGACAGATGATGTGAAGCTAGTATGAAAAGGAAATGTTTTATTGATCACCTGCAGAAAAAGATAAACATTTATAGTATACTATTTCTATAGTATTTCACTACTGACAGCACTTTGAAAAATGCAGACTTCTAATATATTGTCTCAATGTAAGCACTTTAAGACTGGCACAAACATGCTGCAAATAAGACTGTTCCAACGGCTACACAATACGACACCAGCTTTCATCATTTCGTCACACCCACATTTCTGTTTGGAATTCGGTGCAAAAATGTCATCTTCCACAGAGACACAATTTGCGCTTTCTGTGATTTTGACTTCTTGCTTTACAAATTGGGCATGCTCACACATGCCCAATTACTTCAAGCCTATTTGCATGCAGCTCTTTGCTTGTGACATTTTGAGCAAAAAGGAGATATCTGGAGGAAATCTAATCTTGCTTCCAGCACGGCCCATTACCGACCTTTGAACTCAGGTCAGGTGATTACCTCTGACCACGTCACCCTTGAAGCCGCATCATATGTTGTCCCCGACTTCCCTCTGCCCTTTAATATTTTATGTCCTTTCAGCACTGCGTGTCTCTCCAACTTCACCTCTGCTCAGTCTGTTTCCTTCACCTTTTCTTTCCTTCTTCTTCATCTCTCTCCTTTTTCACCTCATCTCTGGCTCTCTTCTCCAGGGAGCTGAGGCATCATTACTCAGTGCACTGGCTGACGTTTCATCCATTATCATATTAAAGGCTTTTTAATGCCTCACTGGCTTGCACACTGCTACTGCTGGGGTTGACTCAATATCTAAGCTGCTCGATTCCACTTTTGTGACAGAGTTAGTCCTGCAGAGAAGCAACGAGTGAATCATATCTGCTTTCTTTTAGCACAATGCCTCCTTTTTTGTAAAGTGAATCATTAAGAATGCAGCCAAAAATCAGCACAAAGATTCTTGGGGAATGATTAGGAATTCCTTACCTCATCACAATTTGTATGAGTCCTGCAAAATCAAGCACCCGCACATACAGTACCTCTCTTATAAGGTAAACTGAGAGCAGTGAGCACATGCTGCATCTGTCTTTAAAGTTTGCATTTATCTTAAACCATTTAAATCACTTGTCAAAAGAAATGCAAAATAGATATGGCAAAACTACTTCATGGCTTTGAACACCATCATATAATTTTGTTAAAAAATATGTTAATCTGAAATTTTACTTGAGTTTTCTGCTTATATCAGCACAGTGTTTTTTTAATTTAAGCTTTTATTATTTTGTTTTTAGACTTTATAACGTTATTTTAAAATGTGAGCCGCAACTCACTGTAATATTCAGATTTAGACAAAAAAAATTGCTTGCTTTTGATCCTGGAGCTACTGACGCCTGTTTATGCCTTTGTTATTTGAAAACCTTTGAATTGAAAATGAAATCACAGTCATATTGGCTTTGATAAGCTCATTAACAGCGTGAGTTTTTCCACTGAGTGAATTCTACACCGTACCTGTTCGGTGCCGACGCTCTTGTCTGTGTAGTACAACTTGTACATGAGGATCTCTCCATTGCCAGTGAGGGGTTTGTCCCAGCTGAGAGAAACAGAAGTTGGCGTGTTCGACACTGCCTGCAGGTTAGGAGCCGGGCCGGGCACTTGGACTGGTGACAAAATACAACGAAGAAATTATAATAGGAGAAAAAAACCCCCAAAAAATGGAAGAGCATCACGGATGACCATTTTGTTCTCTTATCTTGAACTTCCTTTATTTTCAAGCGTTTACCCTCATCTGGGAGAAAGGAACTAATTAAGCAATTCCCAGATACTGCCCACTCAAGACGTATTCTTGGCTACCTCAAAGTATATTTCCCTGCGTTACCAGGTGCTCAGATGACAAAGCGGATCAGTCGCTGTACCATCCCCTTTGGACTGGGCTGCTAGCCATGTTGATTGTCTTGTTATTCCCATGATAAAAGCAGAAGCTTCAAGAAAAACATCACCGTGCAACTTACATCCTGTCATCGCTGGCATCGCGCTACTTTTGACAGCGGCAGCCAGTTTACTGTTCTGCCTCCAGTTAGTCAAGGTAGGCAGCACAGACAGAGTGCATATTAAAAGTGTCTTTACATTATGCTGTTATATTTTCAAGATAAAAAGAAAAGCAGAAATGTCCATGTTGAATGTTGAGCTGTGAGGTATAAATTATATACAATTACAGGAAAATGTGAAGTTGTCTACCTTCAAAATTGGCAGTGTGTTAAATCTGTAGTAAGGTCTGACAGGTCAGGTGAGGATATAAATTTTTAGGTTCATGTAAATCATATACACTCACCGATCCCTTTATCGGGTACAACTGTTCAGCAGCTCTTTATTGCAAATATCTAATCAGCCAATCACATGACAGTAGCTTGCTGTATTTAGGCATGAAGACATGGTCAAGATCACCTGTTGAAAACTGAGCATTAGAATAGGACGAAAGGTGATTTAAGTGACTCTAAGTGGCAGGGTTGTGGGTGCCAGATGGGCTGGTCTGAGTGTTTTAGAAACTGCTGATATAGTGGGATTTTCCTGCACAACCACCTCTAGGGGTTACAGAGACTAGTCAGAAAAAGAGAAAATTCAATTTCCCCCCTGGGGCTGCTGGTGGTGTAATAGTGTGGAGGATGTTTTCTTGGCACACTTTGGGCCCCTTTGTACTAACTGAGCATTGCTTAAATACCACAGCCCACCTGAATATTGGTGTGGACCATGTTCATCCCTTTATGAAGTCAGTGTATCCATCTTCTGGTGGCTCCTTCCAGCAAGATAATGCACCATTGTCACAAAGCTCAAGTCATCTCAAACTAGTTTCTTGAACATGACAATGAGTTCACTGTACTTATGTAGCTGCCACAGACACCAGCTCTTAATCCAAGAGAGCACCTCTGGGATGTGGTGGAACTTGCCACCATGGATGTGCAGCTGACAAATCTGCAGCAACTGCTGTCATGTCAATATGGACAAAATCTCAGAGGAATGTTTCCCAGCACCTTGCTGAATCTGTGCCATGAAGAGTTAAGGAAGTTCTGAAAACAAAAGGGGGTCCTACCCATTATCAGCAAAGTGTGGCTGGTGAGTGTTTAACCCAACAGTGTGGAAGGCTATGGAGAAATACAACTACACTGTTTATGTACAGTTTATCTGGTGTAAAGGTAAAGACCTTTGCATCAAAGCTGACAACTAAAACTAAATATTACATTTAATATCCAGTGTGCTGAAGCATACAGCTTAACAAAATATGTATCACTACAGTAATAATTTGTGACTGCACTTTATAGAATGACATTACTATGTTGTGTCTGTGCTGTGGCACATCGGACTTAAAATGAAACAGTGACTGTTAGGTTAAAGAGCCTGCTGTCAGACACAGATATATGTCTGTTCTGTATATATCTTGTAGGCTTTAGCTCCAGGTGCTCCTGACAGAAGAAAGAAACTCCCATTTGTCAGTGTGCACAGATGTTAGAAAGGTGTGTATGTGTGTGCATGTGTATATTAAGCCGGTCTCTGAGGAGAAGTGATACAGAGGCAGCGTTGTGTGCACATGCTTGGCACTCAGTTGCAGGTCAACAGTTTAAGCTCCAATTCATAGCATGTTATTACACTAAAGGTGCGTACACACAAGACAGAGATATACTGCACTGGTACAGCCCGCCCTCACTGCTATCCCCGTGGGTGGCTAGGCCCCTGCTGGTGGGCATTAGGATGCAGTGTGTGCGCGCTTGTGTGTGAGTGTGTTGATTCGTCCGCCCTCCAACCAAGGACAAAAGTAGAGAAACAGCAGCTGACCTACAAAGTGACAGTGACTGAGCTGCAGCTTAGTCAAGAGGAGAGGGTTGTCCATAGTCTGACAGTGTGCTGGGAAATCCCTTTCACAGCACTTTCAAGTGATTTAGAGCAGGAACCACGGAGAGGGTTACACACTCAAACACAAAGAGAGAGAAGAAGAAGGGAATCACTTTCTTTCTCTTTACTAAAGTCATTCTTATGTGTCCTCTCGTCAAAACATCTCAGTGACTTTCTCAATAGCGCTCTGTACAGACTGGAAAGGAATGCTAATTTCCAACTTTCCTCACTCAGGTAGGTACAGTTGAAAACAAAACACAGAGGATTTATAGTAAATGATGGGGAGTAAACAAGAAGTAGCTTTTAAGAAGAAAACGCTGCATTTCTCTGGTCTGCTGTTGGGTGGTCTGCCTTAACGAACAGCGCTAAACAACCTTCTCTGTGTGTGCTGGCGTGTGGAGGGAATATGGGATGTCTCTGTTTGAAGTGAGAGTAAGCTGCATATGAGTGGGTATTTGTTTGCGTGAATGTTTATTTGCACATTTGTGTGCTTCTTTTGAGTGCATCCTGTTTGCATCAGTGTGCCAGTGTGAGCGTGTTTCCAAAAAACTAGCTGAAGTTTGCCTTTATGTTTATGTGTCCTGTTTACTGAGCACGTATATGTGTGTGTGTGTGTGTGTGTGTGTGTGTGTGCGCGTGCGCGCTGAGAGTTACCTTCAGCTTGGGTGGCCACTTTGAGCGCTGCAGAGCTTTCGCCTTGGCCGTTGCTGTTGTGGGCCACAACCCTGAAGCGATATTTGGTGTCTGGCATGAGGTTCTGAATGGTGACCTGCATCTCCCCTGGTCGGCTGGTATTCACTACTCGCTCCCTGAAAGGGTCACACATAAGACAGTTAATGATATTAAGGGCTTCAATTTGCCCCAAAAGCTTTGTTTAGTGTTGGTTTGCAAGAAACAAAGTGATCTGTTATTTACACTGCACAGCCTTTTTAATATCTTGGAGACAGACAGAGGTGAGACTATATGCAAGAACATGCATTAGTTCCATTATTACTAAGCCTTCTGATTAATTTTCTTTTATATTTATTGCTTGAAGTTTATCAATTTACATCGATTAATTTCCAAACCAGAGCACAGTAGCTCATCCGTCTCGTGATTCCACACAATTCACAGATTATTGTAATGTGTGAAGAACAAAGTGATACATTTTCTTGTTGTTGGTTGGCTGTACTGCACAAGATAATGGGAAATAAAATCCACTGAGAAGTCAAGGAGGCTCAAAATCCATCATTTTTAGGATGACATCCCTGCATCTTGACAGCCCTAACCTAGCTTACGACATTAATATAGGTATAGGTATATAAATAAACCTAATAATCGCACAATCCAGACTCTTAGGAGAGGAGCAGTTCTTGTGAAAATGGACAAGTGTCTGTAAAACTACAAATATGACCTTGACCTTTAGCACAGTTTGGGTGAAGACCCAAAGTGTGAACACATTGTGCAAGTTTCACTAAAATCTAAGGCTACCTTCCAACTGCAGACAATTCTGCAGCATTGCAGGAGTTTTTGCTGAGATCTGATTTTTTTGCATGGTCCTTCATATTATGATTTAAATGCGACTGCCATCAGACTCCAGTGTGAACGGTCTCCAGCCCTGAAGTGATGAAAGCGTGACGTCACATGCACCACACTGTGTTTACGGAAGTAAATATGGATGCTACACATTTCAGCATGTGAGTAAAACTTCACTTTCTTTCCAGTGACTAATTCGATCAACGCCGTCTGTTATGATTGCTTTGTGCATTGCATTGTTGACATTTGATCTTCCACATCTCACCTCCTCCAGTGCTGAGGTTTTAGTTTAATGACCATTCAGACTGAGGTCGCGTTGAAAAACACTGGATACGTATCCAATTTAGGACCACATATGGAAGTGGCCTAAATCCAGTTAGAAAAAAAATTGGATCTGGGATGTTCAGACTGTCATAGACAAATCAGATATGGGTCACATATGGGCAAAAAAACTGGATTCGGGCCACTTTTGCCTGCAGTGGGAACTCAGCCTAACAAATATTCTGGGAGGAAAAGGGATTTTTTTTTAAATATGGAAAAGTGTCTAAAAATGACAAATATGACCTCGACCACGACCTAGAATTCATGTGAAGACCGATTAGGTGATCACTGTTTGTGAGTTTGAGTCAATTCTGACCAGGTATGAAGGAGGAGTAATGATTATTGTGGACTGTGGGTGGATGAATACCTTTCCATGGCGTTAGCCCATCAGTCCTTCAGCTGGATGAGCTAAAATACTAACTGCTATTAATGAAAATCACACTTTTACACGTTCTTTCCAAGAAAACAATCCCATCGTGCCTTACTGGGGTTAAGATATAACTCACTATGCCAGCATTTTTGCTGCTTGCCTGTACACTCCTATTCTCCCTCTGCAGAGGAAAGAAACTAGCATGGCTGTATATGACAGCAAAACAAACAAACAAAAAATTTCACACTCAGCTGAAATGGAATGAGTGCACCTGAACAACATTCAACCTGAATGTGTTATCAAACAGCAAATAATATGTTGCCAATGTTCGCACTAATGTCTCCAGTGACTCATTTTGTAGCCTATAAACTAACCAAGTGTTCACAGTGGAACCAAGAGAGGATTCAGACGAAGTATTGAGAGTACAGCCACAATGACTTGCCTGTACAGTACAAGTGCATGCAATGCCTTTGCAGATATTGTATATTAATGTTTGCATGTGCATCCCTGGTTCTTGCAAAGCATTAAAAAAACACTGTGTCAGGCCACTTCCAAAATTTGCTTAAAGCCATGTTACAGGGAAAACATTAAAAGGAAGACTTGTGGAAAATCCTCTCAGCGTCTTAAATTTCCTTTCCAGTCAAATACAGTAAATCCTCAGCCCATGAAGATGGGAGGACTTTATCACAGAGCCACTTGAAAAAAAAATGCGAGTATGGTGTTTAAACAGATTTTTTGTTTACACTCCTTTGAGGAAGGTGGTTTTATTTTTAATTAATACACATTTAATGCTATGATAAGTGATTTAACTGCTTTAATTATATATTTTCAGTGGTATGAGACTCCTCCTCAGAAATACATGTTTATTAGTGCTCTGCTAATGCCAGTAATAATGTGTGTATCCTGGTAGTACTACAGAAAAGCGCATGTTCTACCTGCTTGTGCCCTCCTGGCTGTAGAAAACTGAGTAGGTTAACTCGTCTCCATGCGGTTCGGCTGGTGGACGCCAGGTCAGCTTGATGAAGCGAGTGGAAACCAGCGAAGCCACGACGTCTCGGGGGGCCGAGGGGGCGGGCCCTGAAGTGCTGCCTACACCTCTGGAGCCTGGTGTTACATGGTCAGTAGTGTTAGGAGTCAGTGAGGGGGGAGGGAAAGAGGGCAGGGCTACGTCTTTGGGTCGGGAAGGGGTAAGAGGTAGGAAGGGAGGTATGGCAGGATGAGAATAGGGAGACCGGGAGGGAAACAGCGGCAGCGTGTAGAGGGGGGGGTGTGAGAGAAATATTGCGCAGAGGTGTCCAAAAAGGAACAGGTTGAGGAGAGGTGTTGAAATGGAAATGACAGTGAAACGAAAGAAAGGAAGGAAACAAAAAAAGAAAAAACAAAATAACAACAACATAACAAAAAAAAGACTCTTGGTGTGACAAGGAACCACAAATACAACACTTCTACTACACTCACAAAGCTGACAAATAAAAGCACAATACAAAGGGGGACTACACATGCAAATCTACACACAGCTCTCTAATGCAAGGGTAGTGGGAGCAGAACATAGTGTCATACATTTAACTTTCATCGCCAGTGCCAATCATTTGTGTTTAAAAATGATTGGTTTGCGTTTTATTAACTAAAACCAGAAGGAAGGAGACTTTGGTCTGACAGAGACAAAGTCATCTTGTAGCCTCTGATTACCTGCATACACAAAAACTGTCTAATTTTATTTCCTGCAGTAAAACAGCTCAAGACCCCCCCCCCCCCCCCACACAAACACACACAC